>JAWWMW010103733.1:0-10748 GCA_035048345.1 Echeveria elegans
TGTTGCTGAATTGGATCTGAATTGCTGCTGAATGTTGTTTAGATATTCGGTTTACAAATTGGAGCATTGGAGCACAACACTTTTCTTCATCTAAATTTTGCATAAAGAATAAAATACTATATTTTACATACTCATTTTAAAAAATACCATTGGAGATGCTCTAATATTTTTGAACAGATTATATTAATTTTTTATGACATTTCCCATCATTTTTTCAATTTTTGGACCGAAATCGTCTATTAACTTGTGCTGTCCGAAAAAAATCCGAGGGCGATGCCCCCGGACCCTGTCTATTTCCACCCCTCTCCAACATATTCCTGGCTCCACCATGTACTTATCTATGGAAAACTTTGTTAATTTTTTTCAATGGAAGTAAGCAAACGTGTCAAAGTCATGCCTAGAAGGCTCCACGATGGTCAGATTCGCAACAGTTATTTGTCAAGTGAAAGCAGGGCAGATGGTTTGATATGATGAACCAAGTGTCTCGTGTTGTTGACGCGGCTGCAGTAAAATCATATTTAAAGCTTCTCCAGGCAGTCTGACTTTAATGTGCAATGTCTGTACAGAATGCTGTGATCTTCATTAAGTCATCAGGCATCTCTCTTATTTACCTCTTCATTTTGATGGGTTATGCTATTATATTTAATTTTGAGCAATGCCAAGAAAGGGACCACATCATGCATTTTGTTCAATATCAAGTTTTAAGGCAAACAGGAGATCTACAATGATACATGGAGAACTTAAATTTCAAGAGTCAACCTGACCATACTATCCGCACTACTTGTACCAGATCCAGCTTGGAGCCGAAGAAATATGCGGATGTCCAAATTCTTAAATCTCCTACCCACTTGAAACAGAAATTTTGGGAACATTGCCAGGACCGGAAACTAACCTCCTCTGGGTTCATCAAAATGTGGTTTCCAATTTACTGATAAAGGCTATTTGTAAAACTGTACTGAGCAGTCATGGATGGTCACACGCCTGTTGCTACAAAGACTTCAAGCGAGGCTGGCGCATGTTCTCTTCTTTGTAGAGCAGACGCCTCTTGTTTGAGCCAGTATCATGATACGGGTAGATGATGCTGCAGAGGCACTCTCTCAAGTTATTGACATCAAATGCCTCTATGAACTGCATATCAGTGACTCTTGATTTCTCTCCTGCAAACCGCTGGTACTCCTCAAACACCGAGGTCAAACACCATTTTCGAAATTTCCTTTGGCAAGCTACAACACAACCTGTCCTGTGCTGTACTCATTAAGGAAAGCAAATAAAATCCAAAGTGAGATTCGATATGCATGGATAAACGAAGAAATCTCAACTAAAGCTTGAACGGTGAGGATTGTATATTGTGATCAACTGCTTCATGAAGATTTCAACATCCATATGAACACAGTTTTGGCTTCAAAAGAATACTTTTTTCCAGTCTCAAGCTTGTCTTCGAGATTTACAAATACCTTCAAAAAGAGCCAGAAATTTTCTTAATGAAACATATCCAGATTGAAACATAGAAAATCTATCAAAATTCGTAAAGACCCATGGCTGTTTAAGAAGGCAGATAGAGATGATTACGTAAAAGTTATAACTGCCCTTCTATAACAAGCTAGCTAAACAACACTTCAAAAATGGAAACAAGTTTCAAAAAATAAAAGGAAAAGGGCAGACAAGTAAGATACTCATATATCAGAAGTTTCCTCTTACCTTTCCCCGCTTACAGTGGATGAGAACAGGGTGGGTTCCTCACATCTATATCAGAAGTAAACTTTAGAATCACCGCACAGAAATACTCGATCAGCTCACACCCATCACAAACAACATTAAATCATCTGTTCAATCAAAGATGGTACCTATAATGACCTTTAATGCCTCCGTGATAGAGTTATTCAAATCACTCACAGAGGACTCCTGCACAAAGCACCAGCAAATATATAGTAAAGGGATCAAAACACTCATCAACTAATTAGGAAAATTCTAATCATGATCCATACAGGTAGAAGATTATGAGGAAAGATCAATTCTCTCAAAATTAGTAAAATACCGAATCCCTTTCAATATTTGAAAACAAGTTGCCAAAGCATAATTCATGGAAAGAATCAAAGCAAACCCAATCTAAGCAAGATAAAAAAAAACAATACCTTAGTGCTTTCAATACCAAACTGGAAAAGTTTGATACAGTTGGACTCCAGAAACTGGCAATTTTCCTCCGGGTATGCTTCCGGGCACATATATCTGATCACAAAAAATTCCATTAATCAGAAAGAAAATAATATAAAAACATCAAGAAATACAGAAGAAAAAAAGAAAAAGAGAAATCAAATTGAAGACTCACATGATGGATCGGAGTTTTAAGGTTTTTAAAAAACGACAAATTAGACTGATGTGGCAAAGCAGAACGGTAAATTCATTCTTCAACCATTGAAAAATTGAACGGCGGAACCAGACCACCATCGAAACTATTACCACAACAACTACTACTAAGATCGCCCATTCCTTCTTCAGCAGCAACCAAATCGCAACAGGCGATCGCAGCCACAGCGGTTGTCGCGATTCGGTGCGGAATTCAAGGCAACGGTCCGATGAAAGAGAGAGAGATAGATGGAGAGACGAAATTTTCCGCGAAAATTTAGAGATTGCAACTGCGGGCCAACCCGACCCGACCCTACCAATTTCTCTTTTTTTTTTTTTGTAATTTATTTATTTTGTTAGATAATGTTTTTGAGACTGAAATTAAAGGCGTGGACACTTAACTTGTTATTCACAAGATCAAGGGTTCAAGGGAGTGTTCCTTTTAGTCGGAGGTGTCGCGTGACGCCTGAGAGAGTTTGTGCCGCCGTTCTCAGAGGGCGTGGATGTCGATGAAACGCGTTAGTGGAGATGTCGCTATAAGTGAGCTATAAATAAATAATTATGTACTTGATATTAGATTTGTAAATTAAGATGATCATATACTACTTGTATTTAATTATCAACAAAACTCTGAAATTAGATTTCAACCGTGAAGTTATTAGTTTGTAAGTAGCAAAGAGATGCTATTTTAATTAGTAAATCATATTTTTGAAAATTACAATATTAATATGATTTCATATTTCCAGTAGCCAATTTTGATTAATTAAATTCAGTGTGACGTTTATTAAATTCGTAGCCGATTTTTGTAGGACAAGTGTTGTTGTTGCTTGCACAGTCAAACAGCATTTTACCTTTCTAGTCAACTTTAATAGCATATTAGGCAAGTAGAGATGATTTATGGAGTAGAAATTTGTTGGATGAAATTTCATTAATGTGCGTCAAATCATATCGCTTACAATTTTACAAGTCCAACCGATCAATTTTAATGGTCAACAGGGATGTGATCGGTTAGTCGAGGATTCCACTATGAAAGTATCGAGTTCATGTTTCGAACTCTCTCCTTCACTATTTTCCCTTTCATTTTTCGTTTTTCTCTTTCTTTCCTCATTTATGTGGGTTTTCCTTCATCTTTCATAGGGTTTTTCTTCAAGCATATATTTCCTCATGCATGAAATGCATTTCAATCCATGTTATGATGCGTGTATTCAGATGTCGATGTTTCTGAATCATTGCGTTAATCACAACCAACCATTATGAGTTTTTCTTATGATATATGGTGATGATATGTGGTCAAGCAAAATCCTAATCTAGGTTTCCCATAAAATTTGTGTAATACACTATACTTAATATCGAGCCTAATTTAATACTTGATGATAAAATTACATAATTAAGATTTTAAAATTACATAATTAAGATTTTTTTTAAAAAAGATTTCTTATATGGGGGCACATTCAAAAGAGAGAGAATCACTCTCATTTAAAAATAGGATGGTCACCGTGATGAGTTTGGTCAGCTAAATTGTTTTAAATTTTAAATAATTTCCAGTATTATATTTATCATTATAGGAGGATTAAGATTTAAGAATGATGATATACGAGATATATATTTATATATTTTTAAAAGAGGGTTACAATTTATTCGAAAAATCCTTGACTATATAATTGAAGTTTGTCAAGTTGCGACTTAACTTACAAACTACGTAAGAAAAGAATAAAAACCGAGAAGGGGCAGCAACAGAGAAGTGCTAGTCTTTGGTGTATGAGAATGATTAGTTGCCACAATGAGAGAATGAGCAGACAAAGGAGGTTGCTGTTGATTCATTTGTTTCCCATAGTGGTTGTGTCTCAGTACGTGTTGATTCGAGAGTACTTGAACTTATTAAAAGGAAATGAATCGTTATTTCGTATATGGAAAAGAACATGTCAAAGCGTCTGAAAGTGTGTAGAAGTTCAAATAGAAAAGGAGCGTGGTGCTCAAATAGGAAGGAACGGTAGAGTAGAGTAGTATAAATACTCTTGTATTGTCACACTTTCAAACACAAAATATAATTTATTTGTATCTCATTTTTCTCTTCATACTCTTTTTATAATCATTCATACTCTCTCAATTCTTTCCGAGAGTATGAGATTTGTTTATGAAATTGTAGTATTAAATAGGACAACCGAAGCAACAAAATCAATTGTCTGTTCCATTCCTGATCGATTCTTAATTTTAGGCAATGGTGGCCAAGGGCAACTTTGTTGACATAATTAGTGTACTGAAATTTGTCTTTGCTCAATCGCTAAGTAAATAATATGCTTCATTCATTATATAACATATATTTTGGTGCACTCAACGTTCCTCGTGATGTTAGTTGTTAGTGGCTTCTCCAATCTGGTTGCACTTCGTTTTGTTATTGAGTTTATGACACCATATTTTAAGAGTCAAAATGCTCTCCAGCTGCCCAGTCCTTGAAAAAAAAAAGAACCTTGAAGAAGGAAATTGAGCCCATGTCCAGCCCAAGCTCAGCCCAAGATCAGCGTGACACGTGAGCGATCTAAGGCTGTCTGAAGTGTGCCAATCAAGTGGCCTCGATGGCGTGTGTTGGAACATTGAGGACCGTTGATGGCTGAGTTGATCGGACGGTTGGGAATCAAGGATATATATTCATCGCTTGTGAGAGAGAAGTAACACAGATCTCATTTTTCCCTATCGCGTTCATTCTCTCCAAAAGAAAGAGGGTTTCCAGAAGCGGCGCATCTAGGGTTTGTGCGACTTGAGCGATTTGAGTGAGTTTTTGAGGGCTTGTATCAGATTGATCATCTAGATCAAGTCTGTTGTAGTTGGAGTACGTTTAGTATTCAGTTTGAGGCGTTCAAAGCTTGAGTGTGTTGAGCTGTTGAGCAGTGTTGTAAAGGTTTGGTCAAGAACCTGTACAGACGAACATCGAGGTGTACTCCATTCAGTTTTTCCTGCGGTTTCAGCAGGAGGTTCATAGTGCAAAGAGAAGCCGGCGAGCTTCAACGTGGACGTAGTCTAGGCCTCAAAGCCTAGGTGAACCACGGGATAAAAAAGATCAGGTGTCTCTTGTTCTTTCTTTTACGTTTCTTTCATTTAAGTTCTAGCCATAGATGATTTCTGCTGCGTGTGACTGTCTGATTTAGTTAGTAGATTTTCTAGGTTATTGACTTAGATAAAAATACAAGAACTGAATCTAGGCGAAAGTATAACTGAGAAAGTTCAAGAATTAAGTTTAAAGAAAACTTGGAATAGGTAAATATTCAAGGGATTTAGACTACAAAGATAGCAAACCTGATGCAGCTAAGCTGACATGGGTAACAGAGTTACCGCAGTTCAATCGATTATCAAGCTGACAAGATGTACTCAGAGTTTATCAGCTAGACATTCAGCCTGTTATTAGTCCATTCATAGCTTTTTGCAGATTTTACTCAACATGGTTTTTGTTTGGAGAAACTCGTTCTACCACTTCTTCTAGTCTTGTTTGTTTCGTGTAGCGCAGGGCAGGAGGATATCGAATTAATGCCATGTTCACACTGGTTTAGCCAATGTGACAATATTTGCACATTTGTACAAAGTTATGCCGGTCATCTGAAAATATTTTCAGAATAGATGACAACTGTTCATAAATCCTGTACACCATCTTTGTTGGGAAATGCATAAGATATGTTCAATTCTGCTGATCTGAGTCATATTTTAACTATCCCTGTTAATGCTGTCATCATCGGACAGAGCGAGCCTTCTTGGGTTGGCTGATCCTGTATCCAAAAGTCTATCTGAGGACAATGATATTGCGACATTTCCTGATGATGACCCCATACGCCGTCGAACTACAGTAAATCAGCTGAAGAAGATGTGGGAAGGTTGTATCTGAAGATTCCCATTGGATGGTCAAATTTACAACTTGGTCCGAATTTGCAGATCCCATACCGAGAGTAAAAAACACATACAGTTTCTCCCTGCCAATGCGATGAGATATTAGATTTTGATAACTGATAGATGTAATTATTTAGTCAACTACTCTGCAGAAAATATCATATATTTTTTTATTCAAAGGCCAAAATGGTTGCTGTACCTGGCGCAAAGGAAGTCCAAGAGGACTGAGCAAACAGTCTGGAGCAGGAATTACTCTCTCCCTGGGATGATGAAATCTACAAACTGCACCAAACTTACAATCTCCGGTTTTCATGTAAAACTGACATTCTGGTTGTCCGGGCCTTTCCGGAAATACATTGTCTCTGGCCAATGCATACATCCCCATAGGAACATTACCAGGACGATACTGGGAATATGCTCCTTGAGATCCTGGATTTGTACTTTCTGACTGACGTGACGTTCCATATACTTGGTTATTTACGACTGCTTGATGCTGGCCTTCCGTTGATGACATTGATCCGATTTGACCCTGCAACAGCACAGAATGACATAACACACGACCTTTTATTAAATGTTAAATGTGGCATGTGGAACATCTTCAACATGGAATACTCAATACAAACACTTTTCACCATGAATAAAAAGAGACTGAATTATTCTATAAAGAGATCATACAACAAGCAGGACGGTGCAGAAAGATTGAAGGATGAGCTGTTTGTATTTTATAGTATACTGGCCTTAGTTACTCAAGTCTAATGGCACTTCTAGCGCTTCAAAGATTAATGCCTCTTGTTAGTATCTACATATCTGAATCTTTATGTCGTGGTGTTATTCTCTTTGTGCATATGCAATGTACATCACAGAAATATGAATGAGCAAGACTAGTTTCAAAAAAGTACAACGTATGGAAATCTAAAAAAATATTCCAAGTATGACACCTAAGATGCATGACGATGTTACAATTTCTATACTGAAACAAAATGGTTGCGCATTGAGAAACATAATTGACCAGTATAATCCCATACACAAGTGAAGAAAGCATTTTGGGGACAAACAAGAAGGTCTCATAAAGTTGCAGCAAGCGAGGGAAAGAAATTGTAAAACTTACACCATATGCATTCCATCCCGGAATCGGTACCACACCGGGAGGCAACATCAAAGGTCCATAACTTGAAGCACCTTGCCATCGAGGACTGGGAATAAATGATGCTCTCGACAGTGGCCAGTCTGTTACTCCGGGATATGTTTGCGAACTAGGATTAGTTGGGGAATTCACTGAAGGATAAGCAGGAGAACCGCCCACAGAAATCATCAAATTTGATGGCTGGGGATGGTTAAACTTGCAAGTGCTTCCAAATTTACACTCCCCTGTTCTCAGATAATAGGCACAGTCATTCTCATTCTGCAATGGACAATGAAAGAAATAAGAGCATACTTCACCTATCCAAAAGTAATCAGCTACTGCTAAAGATGGATATATGGCAACTGTCGAAATGAACCAACAGCAAACTGACATATATTTTAAAATAACTCACAAATCTGAATTCTTTTAATCACTATCAAATTTGACAAAAATATCTACCATACTGATTGATGGCTAATGAACAATAAAAGTCCAGACGAACAAAACAACAGCTATGAAGCTCTGCTTCCATCATCCATCTAATTCTTACACAGAGGCAAAAACTAGCGAGCAAAACGAAATAGCATCTTGATATATACATGTTACATCCTAAGATATTTCAGGGGCCATGGCAAAATGAGTGATCATAACTGTTTTCATGAGATGGTAGATTCTCAGCTCAATGACAGTCTGCATAATGCGTATAACTGAAGCAAAAAAATTCATATGATTCACGATATTAAAGGATAACATAAGATTCGAACCGGTCGAATTGGATAGCCAAGAATGTTAAGAGTGACTCTTCCAGCTATACCAGCCTTGTCCCTGGGATGATGAAATTTGCATGTTGGTCCGAACTTGCAAGTTCCAGTCTTTAAGTAATACTGAAATATGATTCAACACGTGAAGGCATTAATCATACAACCTTAAACATTTAGAAATCCGGCTATATTTTGGAAGTTAGTCCAGCACTCATTCAAAGAGCACCATTTAGTTTAAGGATAAGGTTGACTGTAGGCAGTTTTCTGCAAACATCGTTTGCAAATTTCAGCCATGAATCATGATTCCCCAGCTAATCAAGAGATTGAAGTTTCATACTGTGCCTGATGTCTCTAATTGGCATTTTTCCCATCAAGCCCATGTTATAGATAGCAATACAAAAAGTTAAGTAAAAAATTCCAAACCTGACATTCAGGCTGCCCAATTCTTTCAGGGTATTCTCCATTCATTCTGGTATTTGCAATAATCTATAAAGAAAAGTTTAAAAAAATCCATTACCAATCAATTAAAATCCCATTATACCCGTTTCTCAAAAATGTGATTTCAGGCCAAAAGTAAAGTACGTCCCAGAATCTCTGACATGAAACAGGGAACCATCATGTTGAAATACACCAAGTTTTACCATGGTTCTATTGGGAGGGTGATTAAACCGGCATGTGGCTCCAAATCTGCACATGCCTGTTCTCATGTAGTAAGAACAATCTTGTTCTCCAGGACGCTCAGGGTAAGATGCATACTCCATCGTTTGTGGTGACCTCATGTTCAATTGCCAAATTGCATCTGTAAAAGTTCCAATATGTTCACTTGTTTGTAGTTTCCTTTATGAGATATATACAACAAGTTACAAAGAGTTCAAGCCTATTTTGAGCAAGGAACCATCTTATTTATGCAAGTTATACAACAAGTTACAAATCCTAAAAGGGAATTATGATCGAGAAAACTATTTATGCAACAACAATGATGATGTAGGAATGATAGAAATCATGACCACATACCAGATAGCAGTGGCAAAAATGCAGTTGCGGTGATAAGCATCTAAAAGCTCAAACTAAAGTCTCTGATGGTTTCACTTCACAAAACAACCCCAACCGACATAAACATTATTCAGTTTATAAATATCACTAGGAAGATAGACTGGCAGACATTTCAGAAACATCACACCACCAAATGTCCATCCAAATTCCCAACACATTTTTCCAAAAAAAAAAAACAAGAGAAAATCCATGAACAAACAAACAAACAAACAAACCTTGAGTGAAAGTAGAAGCAGGTACGGATTGAGTCACAGGAACAGACATGGAGACTCCAGCAGACTCAACAAAATCCATGACCATCGTACAACCATCACCATCATCATCACGGAGCCACCTCGTAAGTCGTCATTCCCACGCAACCTCGCATCGTTATGATGAAGACGCACGCAAAGACGAACGGAACGGAACGGAACGGATGGAACCAGCAAGCAAGCAATCAAATAACGAACGAAAGAGAATCGATTACGGAAAAGTGCGATAAATAAATGCTGTACCAATAATTTAAAAGTAACAAGTACGATCGTCTACAGCAAGTAGTGTGTATTTAAATGGATCGATGATCGTGGAAATTAAAGGTCCGGCGAGAGAGAGACAGAGATGAAGAAGTACGGAGATTGGAAATCGGAAAGCGGCTATTGTATAGAAAAATTGAAAGAGAAGGAGGAAAGAAGGCGTTGTCTCCTCTCCACAGAATCCTCTCCTCTCAACCCTCAACGCCGAATAACAGCCAACCAATCAATCCCTTTAAACCAAACTCAAGACGCATTGAGTACTTAGTATTATTTTATGGTTACTACGGAAAAAGATCAGTATCTATAACATTTTTTTTTTCAGATGACACTCTTTCGTTTATTTTTTATATTTAAAATTGTTACATTTTCACGTTTTCATTATAAATGTAAAAAAATACAATCATTGCATAAAAATCACGTATGTAATATATCATTTTGCACAGAATTAATATTATAATATAAAATTTTCATTTAATTATTTATAAAAAATTCATTAATTGTTTTATGAAGGTGGTTAAGTGAAAAATATTTTATAGGATTGATTTTGTACAAAATAATATATTATAGTAGTTGTTTTGTGATTAAGGCTCTGTTTTTTTTTACTTTAATATAAAGCCAGTTCAGGTCAACTGATAAATATTCACTATTTTTAAATTATTTTAAAAGTGTAATAAGACTTGAAACTATGAGTGCAAGCTTAAGACCCATTCATTATTGTTAAAAATATTTTTAAAATTAAAAATAATATGCAAATATAATTTATTAATTATTTTTAAAATTTATGTTTATTTCAGTTTCAGTTCAGCTCAAAAAAACATACCCTAACTCTTTTTTGAATCATTCGCCACGGAGGACCTCAAGATATGGGTGAAATACAAATAGCTAAAATTTATAAGTAATCATGTCAAATAATAATGTATTGACTTATCTTCTGTCTAATACTCCCTCCGTCCTGAAATGATCTTCCTGTTTGAGTTGATGACACGGTAATTAAGGAATAATGAACGTGTGAGAGTAAAAATAAAATAAAAGTAAGTAAGAGAAAAATAAAGTAGGAAAGAGAGTGTATTGTGAGAGTGAATT
>JAWWMW010103744.1:0-10747 GCA_035048345.1 Echeveria elegans
TGTTATACAATCCATCAACAAGACGTACGTACATCCACTCACGCATTTTCTTTTTTATATTTACTGTAAAATTTTAATAAGTACAATTATTAAAAATTAACTAATAAAATATTAAACATAAAAAATATAATAATTATTAAATACTTACAAGTTTAATGAGTTGAAGATATTATGACCGCAACATACTTCTAATCTTCAGCGAAAAGACTTCGTTTCAACTTGTAGAGATAATCAAAATGGATATGTAAAAAATGGTACGCATGATCTTATATTTATAGATTTGCGTCAATGGACACTTTTGCGTCCACCGCCGCGTTTGTGTCCAAGTGGGCGCTAATATGTCGGAAGTTGTGTCAGAAAGATGCGAATTTGCGACCACGTGATCGCTACATGTGTCGGTGGAAGCAAATTTTGCGACCACGTAGTCGCAAATGTACATCTTTTGACAAAAGTTTTTAAAAATAAATAATAAATAATAAATTTGCGACCACGTGGTCGCTAACTGTGTCAGTGGAATAAAAATGTAGACTTGGCCACCACGTGGTCGCTAATGTTTATAGAAAATCAAAACTTAGCAAAATTTTCAACCCTGTCACATTTTGTATTCAATATTAGTGACCACTTGGTCGCTAATCTAATTTAATTTATTTAAAAATAATTACTGCGACCACTTGGTCGCTGATTAGGGACCACGTGGTCGCTAGGTTTTCATCTGATTTTTTGCATTTTTTTCTCGTTTTGAGCTTTTAATATATGAATCATTCTTTGGGCCCAACATATGAATCGTAGCATTTTGAAGCACCTTTACGACATATTTTGTTTCGTCTTTATCGGATCAATGCCGCATCTTTTAGAAGCATTTGGAGCACACATTAGAATGCTTGTAAAAGATGACACATGTTGCTCAAAATATTAAATGCTTCTAGAATATGCATCATTGATCTGATGCAGGCGAAACAAAATCTGTCGTAAAGGTGCTTCAAAATTCTACGATTCATATGTCGGGCTCGAAGACTTATTTAGATATTGGAAGGGTCAAAATGAGCAAAAACTCAAAAAATTAGAAAGTATTTAGCGACCAAATGGATGCTATTTAAGTTCCAATTTTTAACTATTAGCGACCATTTGATCGCTAGCGTTAATTAAATTTCTTTTAAAATAATTTTTAGCGACCAAGTGGTCGCTAATGTTTATAGAAAATGAACGCTTAGCCAAAGTTTTAACGCTGTCACGTTTTTATGAAATGTTAGCGACCACGTGGTCGCTAATATTTATAGAAAATCAAAGGTTAGCTAAAATTTTGACTGTGTCACATTATTTACAAAATATAGAAAATCAACGCTTAGTCAAATTTTTGTCACTGTCACATTTTTTATGAAATGTTAGTGACCATGTGGTCACTCATGTTTATATAAAATCAATGCTTATCCAAATTTTTGACTCTGTCACATTTTTTTGAAATGTTAGCGACCACGTGGTCACTAATGTTATTATATATTTAAGAAAAAAAAGTAATATGAATTGATAAAAAAATTAAAAAAAATAACATTAGCGAAACCTTTGGCGCAAAAAAATTCGCTCCATTATTACCGACGACGTGGTCGCCAATGATTGGCGCGAAATTTTTAGCGCCAACTTTAGTGACTACATGGTCGCTAAATTGTCGTTAAAACTTTTCGCAAAATTTTGGTACCAAAATTAACGTCCATATTTTTCTCTGCGTCCAAATTGACGCTAAAGATAGCGTCCAAGTTCTTTTGGCATCCAAGTGGTCGCAAAATAGCGACCATGTCAGTATGGTTGCTAACCCATGGTCGCTAAATCGCCAGTTTGGTGTAGTAGATAGAGCAACATGCCTCTGGAATCTCTACTCGAAAGAGTAGCAGAGCCACTCGACCGAGCAGCCCTGCAACGACTCTTTGACTTTTTCATGTTTGAAACACGAAAATGAGACCCTTGGGATGCTGGCTCGACAGCCCTATAAAAATAACATTATGCCTAGGGTTTTCACATGATTTTCACATCAAGAAACCCTCAGAAATTCATATAAAATTGGCAGCCAAAAAAGGAGGTTGAAAGTGTGTTTCTAAGCCACTTTTCTTCACAAAAGTCACACAAATTAACAAGGAGAAGATCTTGGATTGAAGATTTCAAATTCATATACTATAAAAGTCTCTGAGAACTCTAAATGAATTCCTTCTTTTCATTGTTTTACATTTTATATGAATATGTTTGTTTTCTCACTGGATATGAGAGAGTAGTATGTGGATGATGGGGATTTGATGAATCCCTAGCACTTTTGGATGTTTAAACATGTCGATTTTACATTTTTGAAAAGAAATTTAGACTTGGTGTGTTCTTTTTAATTCATACCTTATAATCCATACTAAGTGTTTAACGAAATGCCTCTGGTTCTGGTCCGTACTACAACAAAGATTTTCTACGGTTCACAACTAACCTAGGTTGTGGCCCCATCTACCACGAAAACTGTTAATAAATTGTCTTGACGATCCATCAGGATGTCATCATCAAGGTACCACGAGTTGAGCAATAAACGAGGACATGACTCTGCAACCTGATGAACTAAAGGCTACAAAGAAATGATGAAAATTAATGGCCCAGGGTCACCTTGTTGCACTCCACAACAATTATGAGGAACAGACTCTCCAATGAAGAGAAGCGCATGACACCCATAGCCATACTCAATTCAAGAGCTCAGTGATGGTAAATGATGACACATTCATTCTTAAAAGGTTGTCATACTGACTAGATTGAAAGAGTTAGTGAGATCCACCTTCAAAATCTCAAACTCCTCGTCGGCAAAGTGTTTCACCACCGAGTGGTTAGGTGAATGTGTTATGCCTTGTGTTGCCCCATTAACCCCTGCACCCAACTGAAAAGGTAGCAAAAAAGTCCTTGCGGAAGCGCTAACCGCGCTCAAAGCCACATTTGACGTCAGACGAAGCCAAACCTCCCCTAGTGCAACCGGTCTAACTCTCCCTCCGGACTTTGAAGGAGGAGTAATATGCGTACTCATGGGTAATGAAGCCGAACTAGGAGGCGCTGCCCCACTCAGCAAAAGTGCGACATGGATTGTAAAAGCTGACTCTACCAAAACTTCCTCCGCCTTACTTGCAACTCCTTGAACCATATGCAATAACTTTTGAAGCCTAAGCCCATCCCGCCCCCAGTAAATCCACTACACCAAACTGCCGCATTAGCGACCACCAATTAGCGACCACACCAATATGGTCGCTCTTTTGCGACCACTTGGACGCAGATTATATTATGGTCTGTAAATCGGTTTATTTTATTTATTTTAGCATTTCATATTAATGTATATTGATTTTCATAAATATATAATAATATTTGCGACCACGTGGTCGCAAAAGATTATAGAAAAATAAACATTTCGAGCAAATTTTAACTCTGTACCATTTCTTGTCCACTATTTGCGACCACGTGGCCGCTGATGTAATTTAATATATTTTAAAATACAACTTACGACACGTGGTCGCAAATTAGGGACCACGTGGTCACTAGTCTCTTTTTAGATTTTCGTGTTTTTTCTCGTTTTGAGCCTTTTAATATATGAATCATTTTTTGGACCCAGCACATAAATCGTAGCTGCAAAGGTCCGGATCTTCAACCCGGGTGGACTAACTTTCAGTCAAACTCATCTGTCAATCCATTAGTGTTCTGCAAAGGTTCAAATCATATACAAATCTAATCCAATGATACACTTGCCTTAAACCCTCAAAAGACAAAACATACTATAGTATTTTGTAATTTGTACTTTAAGTAACAACTAGCAATGAGTCAATGACGTGGGGTTAGATGTACTCGTGTCGTTACTATGATTGTAGATGTAGTAGTTGTTGTGGTCCTGTTTATGGGCGGTTTCTTTTGGAGCCTATGTAAGGGAGTTGGGACGAAATTTTTGTGTGTGAAATCTGGAACTTTTCAAGCATTAGTACTGTCCGTCGTCCGATGAAGTTGCATCATTCCAAATTGCAATCGAACATGTCAAATACTGGCAGGACTCGATCGATCAATTTTTGAGCCCGTGTGGTCCGTGTAATTTAAAATTTAAAATTTAATATTTTAATGGGTCGGATTGGGTTCTTGTGTTATGTGAATATTTAAACGGGTCTGTGTAATCTGTATAAATTTAAATTTTTAATGGGCCGGGCCCGTGTGTTTCTCTAAAAATTTAAACGGGCTCGTGTGGTCAGTGTAAATATAAAATTTTAATTTTTAAGGGGTCGGGCTGAGCCCTTGTGTTATGTGAATATTTAAATGAACCAGTGTGATTTGTGTAAATTTAAATTTTTAATGGATCGGGCTGGGCCGTGTGTTTTTCTAGAAATTAAAACGGGCCCGCGTGGTCAGTGTAAATATAAAATTTTAATTTTTCAGGGGCTGGGCTGGACCCTTATGTTATGTGAATATTTAAACAGATCTGTGTGATCTGTGTAAATATAAATTTTTAATGAGCTGGACTGGGCCCGTGTGTTTCTCTGAAAAGTTAAACGGACCCGTGTGTTTAGATAAGTTTATTTGAAATTTTGGAAAAAGGGTAGGGTATTATAGGAAATCTCTATTTGGTAGTTCATCCTCTAAATTTAAACGGACCCGACGGGATGCGGCGGCAATAAATATTATTGGTACTGTTATTGTGCGGCGGTGATAGACATACATTAAAAAATAAAGTGTGCAACAACTCATACATTTCTATAAAAAATTTAAAAATATTAAATATTTCATGAATTTTTTTAAATGTTTATTTTTTAATATTTTAAAGTTTTTACATTTTTTTACTTTATTTTTTTTTTAATTTTTAATTATAATTATTTTATTAATTGCTTTTTTAATTTAATTTAGTTGGAATGGTTTAGTTAGGTGATATGGATTTAGTTAGATGTTGTTGGTAAATATAGGAGTTTAGTTAGATATTTTTGCTAAATGTGTGGTTCATCTAGTTAGATGTTCTTTTATATATATAGATTAGCCGTATAATCTTCTGGAATAGTCTAGAGTGTGTGTGAGAACTGAAGAAAATGCAGCGCGGATTCCAACTGCGGCAGATAAACAAAGAGTAAACCATTCCATTTTACTCAAATTTTGTTGAATTTGAATTGTCGAAAGGGCAAAAGGCAGACACGCACACAGCTGCTTGGTAACTGAGGGGTGTAGGGGGCATGAAAGTAGACAGAAGTCAACGCAGATCAAGACCTCTAAGTTTAAATCATAGGTAGGTATTTTTAACATCAATCCAAAGGTTTACGAAATGACGATGACCCTTACATTGTTATGCAACATGAAGAAATAGAAATGATAAACGCATCAACTTCCGGAGCATGCTAACTTACGAATAAATGGTGTCATGTTGGTAAATGAGTATACTATATAGGGTTCAAATCTGACCTCCAACATATTTTTTATAAGTGCTTGCCTAGTAGATGTTAAAACAGTATTGCTTTAATTTTTAAAATAAAATAATGTAATTATCCTCAATTTTATTTTTTTCATTAACAAAGCTAAAGGGTAACAATGTAAATTATCTTTAAAACATACACGTGATCATCCCATGCAGTTTAAGTTCGGTGCATTTAGGAAGAAAAGCATGAACAGGAGGAGATCAAAAATGATTCGAGCGGCAGCGGTGCGAGACAAGTGCGGCCAAGAAAAAGGGCAGAACTAAATTAGAAATTTTATGTGTATTAAGAACTGCTAATTTAAATACAAAAATTAAATTATAAATACAGTTGCCTCCCCTAACTAAATATAATAAATAAAACTTGTATGAAATTATTACCGAACCTGCCCAAACCAAGAGATAATTACAGAACCTGCTTGACTCAACAAAAATAGAAGACACCAAGGAACAATGAATTCCAATACAACCCGACAATAACATACTAGTAATTACATCTTCAAATCATTTTGTTATGCATCTTTAGATCCATAAATCAGTCAGACCACACAGAAATTTGTAGTTGTTAAAATTGTGAATAATAGATTTTCGTTTTAGCATTTTCTGCATTGATAGAATTAAAACCTGCTATATATATATATATTAAGAGAGTGGATCAAATAAAAATGAGTGTTTAAAATAAAAAGTATAAAAAGATCATATTATTCATTTGATTCATCCTACGTCCCAGATTAAATTACAATATTAAATGATTTTTAAATTAAAAAGGGCAAATATGGAAACACAATATTTGCATTAATCCTTAATAGCTTGTTTGACATTTTTAATGAGTATTCTTTTCATTTTGACTGTAAAAAAATATGTTTGAAGAGACAACATCATGCTAATCGGAAAGAGATGAGACATGAAATTCTTGTCCCCTGTTTGATGTACATAATTCATGAATCTGATGTACTTTTTCATGTTCAGTTTTTTCTGTCACCTATTTGAGTTTTTATAATTCTCATGTAAATCAGATCAAAATGTCTTAAATACCTTCAAACATTGAATAATCATTTTTAATATAATTAAATAGATATTAATTGGATAATCTCAGCCGTTGATTAGAAGGTACATCTATGGTTATGATCTATTTATACTTTTTATATTTAAACATTTTTTTTACCTGATCTCTACCATAAATGTTTTGATAAATTTGTTCATAAAATTTTAAATTTTCCTGACTTTCTTAGTTTTTTTATAAAAATATTAAATTTCTCCAACTATATAGTTGACAAAGGTAATAAAAAATAGAAAACAAGTCAAAAAAATCAATTTTTTAATAAACTAATAAAAACCAATAAAAATAATCATATATTTTATGATATATTTTATATAATTATATGCAAAATTTTGATAAGTATTGAAAATATGAAATTGAATTATAAAATATTTATCATCAAGGTATAATTTTTTTATTTAAATCAAGAATAATGTATGACTTTTTAATAAAAAAAATCTGAAGTTTTGATTTTTTTTTTTTAGTTTTTTGGTTATTTTTTATGAATTATTTTGAACAAATAGAAAATGAGTCAAAAAAATTCAAAAATGGGATTTAAAAAGGGTATGTCACGAGCAAACAACTATCAAAGTTGAGATTATTTTCAGCAAATGGATGAAAGTTGGGATTACTCATGACAAATTACTGGAAGGCTGGTGCTTCATAATTCAAACAACAAAAGTATGCCAATATGAAATAGGCAATGTTATGAATCTAGCAATAAAGAACTGGACTTTTATAGACATGCAACCCGTTCCATTTCAAACTTGAGCACAAATCAATTCATTTGTAAGAATGATAACTCTTTGAACACATACATAGGAAACTGATATATACGCTCCAAAACAATATATCAAATTGATTTGCATTCCAAAAGTCGGTTTTTGCTGAATAGCAAAAATGTTTTATAAACATAACCCGCATTCATTATCAACAAAACAAATCGCATGCTACCATAGAGAAAAGGATTGAAAGGAACCTGCTATTCATTCAGATTCAAATTAGCGAGGTGCTTTCTTCTTCCCAGCAATGGCGACACGCTTACCCTTCAACGTCCTGCAATTGTTTTTGGTGCGCTGTCCCCTGCACGGCAATCCCTGAATATGTCTGATGCCTCTGTAGCATTGAATCTCCTTCAACCTCCTGATGTTAAGCGCATTGAACCTCCTCTGCAACAATCATATCACCTCAATAAGCATAAATCATCACTCACCCGCATCATTCAAAAGAAGAAAAAAATTAAGTAAACGAAACACACAAGGTCTCCTTCAATCATGTATTTTAATACTTCTTCACGAATGGCGATGAGCTCCTCTTCAGACAACTCCTTTGTAATCTTATTCTCCATCGCTAAATCACCGAGAATTTGACGAGCTCTGGTTCGACCAATTCCATGAACATATTGAAGAGAGTACTCAATTCGCTTGTTGCTTGGAATCTCCACTCCTCCAACACGCGCACATCTTATACTCAGTCTACCAACCTTCAACATTAATTAAACTACTCCATCAAAACCATTTCAAAATTCAAAACCCTAATCAACAAAATCAATGGAGTTTTTAGTACCTTGGGTACATTCGGAACGGGAAAGTAGACGATTGGAGATGATGAACGGGGATTAGAGCATCGGTTTCCGCAGATTAGGGAGACGGATGGCATCACCGGAGTAGCCAGAGCTTGCACCATTGTTGTGGTTCTTGTCACTACTGCCCAGCTTTGCAGTTGGAGTGAATATCCTTATCCTTTTCAACCCGACCCATCGAATCAGACCCGATGTCCCAAATTTATGGGCCGATCCATAATCTAAAACTTCCGGTGGTCAAGCTTACTTATTAACTTGATAGTCCAGCCCAAAAAAAGATCTTTGTTTATAGCTTTAGGGAGGCCGTAATATTATAATTTAAATATGTATGATGGCCTATAAGAAATTTTAGGTATGTAGTTTGAGCTCTAACTTTCACCAAATATTCATTCATTTTTCTATTCTCTTTTTGTGGAGGTTGCATGCGGAGGCTTTTCATTAATCTCTTCTCTGATATAGAGTTGTTTTCATGAAGTTTTGGTGGACATACCGATTTAAGAGAAGTCGTGCATTAAATGATGATTATATACCGGATATTAGCTAGGTTGGCTACAATATTAAAAAAATTGTTACTATAATGTTTCTATTTTGAATCGATTCATCTTTAAAGTTGAATTGTGTCATGGTTGCAATTGTATGTCTGAATTCACATAATTGTAGTTTTTTGCGGTTACTTTTCGTTGTATTTGCGGTTACATAATATATTTGGCTTTGTTTCATAATGAAATTTTGCATTATCAAAAAAGATTTCAATTTTAAATAAATAAAATAGTTTTTAATACATTTTCTATTATAAAAAAATAAAAAATTAGATTAATATTTTATATTATTATAAATTGAATATAATTTCTTATATGATTTTTTAGTTTTTTGAAAAAAATTCAATTCTAAAAAAATTAATAACTTTTTTATATTGGCAAAGGTGGTGATTCGTTAATTTTAAAGTTTATATAGCTAGTTAAGTGAAGTTTTTTTATAATGATGGTTAAGTGAAAAATGTCACACGTGGTTAAACACAAATTATTTATATTCTAATTTTTTAAATAAAAGTTGGCAAACACAACTGTTAAAATAGAGGTTAAAAATTAAAATTAAATAATATCTTTAATTGTGATTGCAAACTGCAGTTGATTAGGGGTGGCAATTTGTCCCGCGCCCTGCAAGCCAAATGGGGTGGCGCAGGACAGGGCCGAATTTTTTTGATTCGCGCTGCGCTGCCCCGCCGACCCGCGCTGCGCTGCCCCGTCTCACGATTAACCCTAATTAACTTCTAATTAACCTCTAATTAATTAATGATTAACCCTAATTAATCGCAGAGCAGGTCCTCTGCGAATCGACGCAGGGTAGGACAATTTTGCTCCAGACGCAGGGCAGGCAGATCTGACCCGCATAAGACATGTCGTAATTTAGCTCCGACCTGCCCGTTGTCTCCCTTACAGTTTATCTAATTTCATCACCTATCATAGCTGAGCTATGTAACTGCCATTGAGTCATTTAGTTTTTGAGACATATATCGAATTGTTTTTTTTTAAATCCAATGGCAAGTGTATATTTGATGTTGTTGTTTTACTAGCACGCCCAATGTCTCTGGAAATGAGATCAATGCTTCACTTGAATGCATTGCTCATCATCTTGTTTAGACAATAAGGTGGTAACTTATATTGGTAGCCTTAGTTTTCATATGATGCTTGCCTTTGCAACTCCCTTATAATTAAGCCCTCTTGTCCACGTATAACAATTTTACCAACATAAAAAAACACCATTTGCCGCTAACTAAAATTGTAACTGTATTAATAAATTGAATTCGAGTCTGAATAAATGTGAGAGACTTTAATACAAGCGTGGAGTTGTCACTTAGAGAAGGCAGTGCGTTAAATGATGTTTATGTAATTAGGATTAACTTGATAGACTAAATTTATTTGTACTATATATGTATACGCATAAATAAATATAAGTATATGTTGCTTAAACCCAAAAGGATGTTTAACCAAGTATAAAATTACAATTTTATCCATCTCTTTAAAATTTCACCCCTCTCTTCACCATTAATTACAAATATACCATTAAAATTAAAAACTAAAAATTGAAAATATTAAAAATAAATAGTTAAAATTGAAAATAAAAATTAAATTAAATTAAATTAAATTAAAAACTGAAATTATTAAAAATTAACATTAAAAATTAAAAAATAAGCGGAAAACATTTAGCATTTTTAGATAAATCAAAGAAAGATACGAGAAAAATTTCCGTCGGGACGACGGGAGCGCAGCTAGTCTATTATATAATAAAATAGAATGTCCTCAACTACACATATAACGATGAAAAAAATTGTTGGCAAAAGCTTTAAAATACGTCGTTAAAACCCTTTATTAAGTTTAGACCTTTTTGTTTTAAGCCAAATTTGTTAGCAATGAAATTTAAGTCACACATTGCTTGAATGAAAAAGAAATTTTACCAAAAGTTTTTTTTCCATCGCTATATTTGTAGTTGAGGACATTCTATTTTATTACTCCCTCCGTTCCAAATTATAAGTCTCATTTTATTATTATATACCTCACATATATTAGAAAAGTGAGATTTATAATTTGGAACGGAGGGAGTATATAATAGATAAAAGGGAGTGGATCAAATAAAAAGAGGTGTTTAAAATAAAAAGTATAAAAAGATCATGTCCATTCATTTGATTCAT
>JAWWMW010103755.1:0-10746 GCA_035048345.1 Echeveria elegans
AATATTTAATATTTTTAAATTTTTAATAGAAATGTATGAGTTGTTGCGCACTTTATTTTTTAATGTATGTCTATTACCGCCGCACAATAATACTACCAACAATATTTGTTGTCGCCGCATCCCATCATAACGACGGGTTTGACACTTGTCTCTCATATAACACTTATTTTCTTACTTTATTCTCCACTCATTTATATTTATTTTATTTCTTCTATCACAATCACATCATTTCTTAAAATTTGTGTTACAACTCAAACAAGGGTTTCAGTTACACAAAGATATTCTATGGAACTTAAGGGACCAAACTAATGAACTTAAGGGACCAAAATTGTGTACTAATGGACAGAAAATTGATCAAAGATGCTACTCGAGGGGAAAAATATAAGTTAGAATAATCAAAAGATTAGAAAGCAATATTCGTTCACAAACTTTATGTCTCTTCTAGTGATACTTACGTTATTCCTTTTTCTCTTTCCAACATTATTGTAGTGTCCCACAAGAGATATATCAAACGAAATTAACACACTCAACAAGTCACGAGAGTTTGTGTGTGTATAACATCGTCTCCTCTAAGGCACATTACGTACTATATAAACAGCCACCATATATGTGACTCCCTAAGCAGCTCAAAGCACCACCATAGACAGAAGTTCTTGATATATATAGTCTAGGCGAGCATGGCTTCAAGGCATAATAAACTTAAGAGAATAGGAGAAGAAGGGTTCATGATGCTCGACCAGGCCGAGGAGAATCAAAGGTGTTTGTACCATCCAGCCACACCCTCTGTCCACTATCTACAACCACCACCAGTAACACAAGTCAAAAGAATTGTCACACCACTTCCACAAATCAACCATAGCCAATATCATATTCAAAAACCATCCTTCACCTTGCCGCAAACAATTCCAAACCCGGTCACCCATAACACTACTACCAATCACTACAATCACCCACGACGCTCCGCTGACCACATGACCCATGTCACACAAGTTACAACTAAGGATGAGGTCTCTACCGGTTTGATGGATTGTTATGAGGCTGCTAGGAAGTTTGGAGGGATGGTCGTCACTGACTACTATCCCAACAACAAGAAGGTTATGATGCAGAGAGGGAGTAAGGCTTTTTAGTTAGTTACACAAAGTTTACGCATAATCCGTCTTCAATCTTGTGTTACAAAGCTGCTTAAGTTCACCTTTTAGATGTGAGTCTTTATGTAACCCGTCAGTGTCTTCATTCAAGTACTTGTACACTAACTTGAAATGAACTTGTACCTTATGTACGTGTAATATAATGGCCACAACGTTTTGGTCTAGCTACATGCACCTTGTATATGTGTTGGTCCATTTTGTTCATACCCAAGTTACAGTTTAGCGTTTTTTTTTTTTTTTGCATTTTTAGAAAATTTATTATGTGATTATGATTTGCTATTGTGTGTTGACTTGGCTATTCCCTTTAATTAATGTAATGTTGGCAAATGAGAAGAAGTTTCAGACATGAAAGGTATATAAAGAGCTAAGGGGGATAAAGCCAATGTGGACAGAAGAGGGTGTTCTTTGACAACCTATTTGTTGTATGGATAGCTTGTCATGGTAGGTTAGGCACCAAAGGAAACATTGCAGAAAATGGGTGTAGGCCGCTCCAATTGGCCGGTCAGGCCGTGCTCGATTAAATTATGGCGGTCCATTTATATTCGAGTCGGATCGGGCCGGACTCGTGGAAGAAATATGAGACCACAACCCGTCCGTTGAGCGAAAAAATTATCGGGCTGGACTTATGCATAAATATAAGTATGTTTATGTATTGTATATCTAAAATATAGAGTTCGGTTCCGGTAGGAACCGCAATTATCATAGGAAAATAGGAACTCATCTCAAGCATTCATTATTCTGAATTAACAAATATGATTAAATCAAAATTCAATATATAAAATATTTTAAAATCATTTGAAAGTTGATTGAAGGGCATATATGTCATGATATTTTGAAAATTCAAATCCATAATTATGAAATCTTCAACATACCATCACCTACTTCTTCAAATTTTGAAATTCAATGATAAAAAAAACTATACAGTTAATTATAGGTTTTTTTATCTAAACTTTAAATACTTTTATCCTTAAAAACTCTAATTTATGAAAATATAAAAATTATACATTTACTGTTCTTGAAGCTAGCCCACCAAATGAGTTTAGGCCCAGCTCATACCCAGTTCAGCTCAGGTGAGTCAGCATCCAGCTGGCGTCACATTAATAGCGTGAGTTGGGCGCTACTCCCAGTCGTTCGATCCTCATCCAATCCAACGGTCGGTGAAACTGATATAAAATCACATGAGATAGAAAATCAGTCCCGCTTCTTCTTCATCGAAATCGTTCTATGGTTTTACAGAGAAAAAAAAAAATGAAGACGACGAAGTTGGAATGCCAAATCGAGTTCGATCGACGTTATGAAGACGCGTCGTATTACGTCGTCAATGCCGGAGAAGTAGCTTTCGATGTCGTAGTAGTGTCGCGAACATGCACACCGCAACCTGTTCTTAAGAAATGGCTACATCGAGTACGACGTCTTTACATCAACAAGAAGCATCGCAAGATCGCCGTAGGAATCAACTCCGGAAACCATAACGAATCAGTCGGAATCCGCGGTAAGATTACGGTTGCAGTTTAGATTTCGAATTTCGAATTCTTGTTTGTGTGTGTTCTGCAGTAATTGTTGGTTATTTGGAGTTCGATGTCATCTTTGAGTTTGACCTAATTGACTTCTGATGCATTCGGTTTCAAATTTTGGATTGCGTTCGTTTCGGTTTTGAGTTTGACATTCATGTTAATGTAAGTGCTGGTAATTATGTCAGGGGTTGGAAAAAACTGGTATTATGATATTCTTCAGATTTGCGTCGGAGAGCATTGTTTGTTGATTGCTATTGAGCCTTGTACGGCTGCGCATCCCAGTGTTAAAGATTTCTTAAAACGGCTATTCAGAGATGATTCTTTTGTGTTTGTCGGGTTTCGTATCAACGATTTTTTTGAAGAGTATAAAGATACTGATTTCAAAGTGTTGTTGGACATTCCGAACCGAGTGGATTTGAAGGAACTGGCTGCTCGTGAGCCGAGATTTGTAGGTTTGAATTTTGAAAAGTGGGAGTTCGAAAAGCTTGTTAAACTTGTGCTGGATGTGGAGTATGAGAGGCCTACTAGAATCCCTATATATGCTGCTGATCATACATGTGAATATTCAGATGAGATGGTGTTATGGTCTAGTGTAGATGTGTTCTTGATCGCGAAGATGGGGATGGTACTGTTGAGCTTGTAATTTGTAAGTAGAGATGGCTTCTGCTATTGAGATACAAGTGATATGTTGGATTATTCAGTTCCTTTTTTTCTCAGGGTATATGCTTACGCTATATAAGTCACAGTGATGCCCTCTGCGATGCTTCTGCTAGTGATGTTCCTTTGTTTCTTTAGGTCTAAACAACCCAAATTGTCAGTGGGAGATGATCTACACTAGGGTGGTGTACGGTCTGCCGATACAGGTTATTTGTTGAGACTTACAAGAAGTGGGATTCAGTTCCCTTTTTCTGTAAACAGTCACAGTCGGGAGTTTCTGGAAACAAGGATTCAAACATTAGTGGCACTGACTAGCATTTGATTTTTTTTTTTCTTCTCACAAACAGAATTTGAGATGGTTTTCTTGTAATGCCAACTTGTTTAAATCAGAAACCAACAAGCCTCAACAAAACATTTGGTATGATCGACCTACGCTACTAATTTGTTAGTGCAGCTGTATGAACAGTACTTGTCCGATAATAATTTCTGGTTCTGCTTATACCTCTGAGTGAATCAGAGTTTTATATCGGAGCAGCTCGAAATTGGATATTTCGATTTTCTGACTTCAGCTGATTTCATAGATTTGTAAATTGATGATCAAAGAGACATTTCAATATCGAACCCATATTATTATATTAAGAAACACTGAACTCAACGAAAAATATATAATTCTTTGCATGGGCTTACTCAATAAGTTTAACTAAAATGGTTAATTATTGGGCCTTGCTTGTTAGATGGGCCTGAACAGTTGCTAGACTTATGGTTGTGGTCTTGTAAATTTTTTTAAAAAAAAATTCTTTAGGTTACATGGTCTTGTGAAAATTGAGCTCATGTTTATCGGAGGCTATTGAAAATTTTATAAACTTAAATTTCTGTAGAAAAAGGAAGTAGGAAAGGACTGATTGGGTTTTTCTTTTTTGACTAATATGCAAATGACAGACAATTTCCACCAATGTTTATGTATTTTAATTGATTCCCATATACTTGGTTCGAATCGAATATTTATTATTTGAGTGAAAAAAAAGTAAGTATTAGGATCTTCTTATAAAGCTTCTTTTCGAAGGATTGCAAGTCTACTATTTTTCAGCAGATTGTCGCGTACACTCTTGAATAAATGGTGAAATATGGCCTGCGCGCAATCAAAATACTATTTTTTTCTGAAATTTATCGAATGTGGATTGTTATGCTCAAATGTTCATATCCAGAGTGTTCCATTAATTCTTTGACATAGGTAATTACTGTCCATGTTCAGTTTCTATTGGTCTTGAATTACATATGACTGAATTGAGCAAAAAAAAAAGTTAGAATGACTGAATCGGACTGAACTGAAATCCTAAAATCTATTAATTGGTGAAAGGAAGAGATATCATGGAAAAGAATTTCTAGATTTCTGTAATATGCTTCTTCTCATATTTGCCTTTTGTCACTAAAAACAATAACAGTAATTTTACACCATTTCGTCCACATATATATAAGCAAATACTAATTAAAGCGCCTACTATTCCCATGTTGAAATATTTGTATATAACAAGTGATGAAATATGAACCAGAGAATATGTTTTGCTAGCTGGAAAATAGATCAATTAGAATCAAAGAACAATTCTATGTCTGTGCCTATTGTGTTCTCCCAACTTTACTTATGTCATGTGAGCTAGCGAACTGATCACATATGAGTTTATTTGCATCATGTTAGTGTTGCCAGAAGAACAAGAAACTGTATTAATCTGTTCTTATTCTTGTTCGATCTCTATATATAGTGAACATCCATCTGTCTCTCAAGGATACGATACTGCCATGACATTAACATACTAACACCCCATCCGCAAATCTAATCGAATTCAGTTCCAATTCCTGATAAAGACACATCTTATTGCAGTTAAACTGTTTTTCCTCTAACTGAGCCGATGAATATATATGTTTCCTTAGAATCTGTGTGGTTATGTTTTAAGGTTACTTTCGTTATGATCCTAAACTTTGTCCTCTCTTTTTTTTGAAACTTTTCTAAGCTTTACTTCACTCTGATGTACATCATTTTACCGTATCTCACACAATTTACTTACAATAGAAGAAGTTTTCAGGGTAGTGATCTAAGAACAATCATGAACAAGGGTTAGGGCTTCCGGTATAGATATATGCATGTATTATAGCCTATGGGAACCATATGTATGTAGACCGATGTGTTTAAAGGCTACGTAACGATACGAGCATGGCTTTAAATGTTGTCTCACTAAAAGAGGAAAGGTCGTGGGCTGTGGCAAAAGTGAGATTTTGTGATATATAGCTAGGGCATGGACAACTGACTACATAAGAAGTGCAACATTCCCTGGTAAGGATGGAGACAGAAACGTATGGGAGTGATTACCACCTTCATCTGCTACAATTGGTAAGAATGCCATATTTTTCATGGATGAAACTGAAAGTAGACTCTCCATGTTGCAGTGTATTAGTCCCATGCTTGATGCCTCTATCTCAACTTTTCCATGGACGACATTACGTAGTATCATTGCACGCTTCCGATCCAAGTGGACCGTGATGGTTCATCATCAATAACAACCTAAATGTGTTACACACCATATTTGTACGAGGATCATTTGCGAGCCTTGCTAGGAAGCTAGAAAAGGAATTGTAAGAACGATGCATGACTAGAGTTCCGTTCATTTGTCACTCACCTGATCAACTAGAATTCAAATACGTTTTCTGTGTCAATTTTTGGATAATTTCCCACAACACTAACAAATATCCTCAAAGATGTATCAAGATTGCAGTTTGAAATTATTAAGGGTTAGCATATATAACGTTGTCCAAGTCCCTATACAGCAATAAATCGATTCCGAAATTAACTACATTTATTTCAGATGCCCTATGAACCCAAGTTTCCAGAGAAAATGCTCACAAAAACACTCAAAATTCCCCCAAAATCGTCCTAGTTTTCATAAACAATCTAAATATAAACCCCCACACACATTATTCTGTGGCACAAATTGACTCAACTGTCGAAGCTCATTTCTTATATCTCTCCCTGTGATCCAACTAGAGATCTCTCTTGCCGACAATTCACAGAATACAATGAAGTCAAACAAAATAAAAGCAATTAGTGAAATGAATACACTAAACTAATATATAAAATAAAATGAAAGACAAACCCTAATCTCAGGAAAGGTTGTTAAGTAAATCCAAACGTTGCAAAAGACACAATAGAGACATGTTGATGCTAGACCCGCAAAAAATGTATGCATATAATCCAACTAAAGAGAAGAAGCAGAAAGAGTGTAGATATTGCAATGAAAAGTTTGATGATCCCACCATCAAAATTGCACAATCTAGCAAAAAGTTTGATTTAAATATATACTATGATCTTACAATAATTATAGAGATCTTCATGTGCAACAGGAGTCAAATGGGAATGAAGACTCATCTCTCCAGTAATTACGATCATGAGAAGATGAGAATGATTTAAGGTTTAACTAAGCTTCATATCATCATAATCATCATATGATAAAAAAAAGTCAAAAAAGAGAACTAACATACCAACAAATACAACAAGTAGTAAAGCTCTTCCTCTCTCTCTTCATCCTCGTCTCTCCAGCCTCACCAATGTCACCTTTGGAGGAACTGATCCATGATGATGGATCGATCTGTAAACCAGTTACTTTTCTTTCGAATCCTTGAAGGTGTCCGGCTGTAGAATCATGTCCTGTAGAAGTGCATCGTCTCTCATCAAGCAAGAAGACTGATTAGCATCATTTGGTTGAGAAGTAGTAAGAAGGTGATAATCAGAAGACGGAGGACAAAAACGTCTTTGTTGGAAAAAAGGGTTGGAACTTAGGGATGGAGATGTCATAGCAGGAGTACTAGGGTTGGTGTTGTTGTTAATAAAGCTACTCAAAGATGATGAGTTTATAGGATTGTTGTTGAACAAAGACGGTACTGAAACAGATTGAGGGTGATGAAATAGAGGCTGTTGCGGCGAGTCGAACGACGAAGGAGGAGCTCCAATCGGAGATGAAGAGAGTTGTGCAAGCATATTAAAACTTGAACTATGGTTGAGGTTAGTATCAAGGTGATGGTGTAGCAAGCTATTACTGATGCTTCCTCTAGCCATTACAGGACTTAGATGAGTATGTTGGCCTTCATAGGTTGTCACCACTATCGTCGTATCCCCCGACGATCTTTCCACCCTCTTCTTCACCCCGCACGATGCACTAGTGCAACGATAGTAGCTCCTACACATCAGAGAGGACTCTTATAAATCTCACTACAATAAACCTAATTCGGTGTTTATATATATACATTAATATTAGTATACACAACCATCAGCTCTGATAACAAATGTTGGTACAAAAGTATCTTACCTAGGAAAGGGGCTATTTTTCACGGCCTTTTGGCCGTATTTTCTCCATCTATAACCGTCGTCGAGATGATCGACTTCGCTCTTCGTCATGAAAGCGAATCGCGGCTCCTTCTCCTTCTTGTGGCTCTTCTTCTTAGGCTTCAATCTAAATAGAAAGCAACACACACACACACACAAAAAGTTACTAAAACAATCCGACGTGAAATCTCATGATGTCTTTTACACGATCTAACAACTTTAGATTCAAAAAGACACAACACAAAAAGTTTTCTTTTTAAAAAAACAATCGATCGATCTCTACTTACTGCTTTCTTGTCTTCTCCAGATCTTTCTCCTTACTCTCCTCTTCATTCACCGCTGCAGCAGCCTCATTTGACGACATCGAGATCGACGACGAATTCGGCGTCATCGGCGCATTCACAACCTCAGACGTCGTCGTTTCATGTACTGGCGTCGCCGCGGTCGCCACCGTATTAGTCTGAATCAGATCAAACAAAGACGTTCCATAGCAGAAATCTTGAAAACCCATTAAATCACTGAGTCCAAGAACAGAGCCAGCTTTTTCATAATCGTAGTTGGACGACGCGGCTGGCGCTGGAGAAGCTGCGAATGTCGGCATATCGAAAAGTCCGCTTAAGCTGAAGCTGGTGGGCGGAACCTGATCTGGGAAGGAAGTGTTTGTCATGTTCATCATGAATAAGCTTTCGATTTTTGATGTCTGCTGATCTTCTCCTCCTCCTCCCTGTCCTCCTCTCTCCGATTCCATCTTATGTAAAACAGAGCATAAAAACAGAGACCATGTAATACTAACCTTCTTATAGAATTTCAAATTTCGAAAAAGGGAAGATTCTCAGGTTTTCATTTTCAAAAAAAAAAAAAAGCGAAAAGCTTTCGATTTTGAGATAGAAGCAGATAATCAAGTTACAGTAGAGAGAGAGAAAGAAAAAGAGAGAGAAAACAGAGTACAAACTGAAGACGAAGAATGAGAAACAGGGCACTGTTTTGGTATGTATACAAACCAAAACAGAGCATTGGTTGATTGAACAGGTTAAACCGACACGCGTCGGTCGGACCGATGGTGGCTGATTGATTGATAAAGGTTTAGGGATTGAGACTTTGAGGTTGGTTTGAGTGTGAACCGGTTTAATTGGTTAGATTGGGTAGTGAATTAATGTCTGAACCGGTTGCAGAGGGACCAGGTTTGTTTGATTGTGAAATATTCCTTGCTCGGCTAATTTGGTTTCAAATTATTGAACCGGTTCGGTTTGGTTTTGGTGTGAACGGGATTGAATCTTACTCGTTTTTGTGTCTTGTGGAAAATGGAAAGGTGAATACGCGCATGTTTGCATGCGATCCAGGTTGGACTGATATATAATTTGAAATTATATATAAACTGATGATTTATTCTTATAATTTAATGTGATACTTATAAATATGAATAAAAAAACATCTAGTCATTACGTAGTAAAAAAACATCTGTCAATGTCTTTCGCGAGACAAATGATAAATAAATAAATAAATAAATACATTTTATTTTTTCAAAGGGAAATATTGGATTTTTTGGTTGCTCTGGTTCTCAGTTGAATACATAAATTATTGTTATAATGTTATTTCAATAGTAGTTTGAAAAAATTATATGGTTTTTATGGAAAAATATTATTATTATTTAGTATAAAATAACTTTTAGCTGATTGATTTTATAGTTGGTTGTTCTGAATCCGGTTCTTGTATTTTTTTTAAAATGATATAACTTGTGGTATTGAAAATGAATAAGTTTAATGGGGAATGTAATGTACCTACTTCAAAGTGCTAAACAACAATTAAGGTGATTAGGGTAAAAACGCGTTGAAAGCGTGCGAGGGAAGGCACGTGCCAGGAAGTAACATAGCTCTCGACTCTCGTAATTATTATTCTCGATTATCCAAATAAAAATTTCATAAGCAGCAATTAACGAGTTTAGTGCATTGGAGTTGCGCAATAATTAAGTTTCAATATTTACCCAACCTTTAATCTAAAACTCGAACTTGAACTCCTCCTCCTCCTGTGGTCTAATCCAGTGTCGGTTCGATCCGGTGTCGAACGATTGAATTTTGACGGTTCAATCGACAACTATATATCGAGTCCAGAAATTAGTTATCAAAACCGAGTAATTGTCGAAGTGAAATGATGAACCTTTTACAATAATATAAGCCAGCAACGATAGTTAGGAAAACTTGAATCGTTTGACATTTTATTCCAAAAACGACATGCGGATTGTTCTAAACTGTAACCCATTTCAAACGTATTTTAGTTTATGTCGGTGTGAATTTAGACAGGAAAGCACATCAATTTTTTTGGAGAGGGGTTACGATGGGAATAAAATATTTAGTAGAAGATTAATATCATTAGTTAGTATACTGAACTTTAAATTAAAGCACTGATCGTATGCGACTTCTTTACGCATCAATCTTCAATGAATATCATTGACAATACGCGCACAAATAATTTCATCAAGTTTGGAGCAATCAAGACACTTCCACCTACATTTGTAAGGAAAAAATCAACAAGTCCACGTAAGGCGAGACAAATAACAATATTATGCACAAACGTGGAAAGAATAACAATATTACACACAAAATGAATTGTGGGAAGAATCACGTTATGAATGAGTGAGTTTTGAAACCTTAACCTTGAAATTTCAATGCAAGAGCTCAAAATATTTGATCAATTAAATTTGTTACATCTTTTTTTTTATTGTGTGAATCATATTATATCTGGACAACATCACAACACCATTTTATAAATGAATAAATTTTTTATAATTCAAGTAGACACAAATGAAATGTTTGATATTGCACTTTTGGATCTCTATGGTGGTTCTTCAATATCGACGGTTCGACACACTGAGATGCCAGATACTTAATAAACTAATTTTGGGGACATTAAATGCTAATTAATTTGATATCGCTTGACATGATGACATCTAATTTGATGTGACCTGCATATATTATTATTATTTATATAACTAACCATTAATCGATATTGTCGCATTCAATTAAGCCAGTAAATATTGATTCCGTGATTTAAAAATTAAATA
>JAWWMW010103804.1:0-10742 GCA_035048345.1 Echeveria elegans
TTCGCCGGTACGATGGAGATTGACTCCCCTTTCGCTCCCCCGCTCACGCCTCGTCAGCTTATTCTAAAGGTAAGCCTCGTTATATTGCTGCTTCGATGATGATCGTGTTCCTTTGGTTTCTTGGCTCTCTTATCTTCCTCATCATCCCTTCAAATTTAGGTTGTTTTATAAATTTGCCGTTGATTTCATTGGATTGCTTTGTTAGCATTTTCGTAAGTTATTTACAGGGAACTTGCTTAAATTGCCTTGTTTCTATGTTTTATGAAAATGATTGTTCATTTTCAACTTTTTATTGTATTAGTCTTAGTATTTACCACATGTTAATCGCAAACTCATCATGGTCTTGGTGGATGTGAAGCTGATTGGGTTCTTTACTCGTTAACAATTCAAAATTCTGCGTTTATCTTTTATTTTACAGAGGCTTATTGAACATGGCGTCCCCGAAGAAGTACTTTCTAGCTCTCAGTCTGGTTTAGTTGCTTTCATCAAAGATTACAAGCTTTGTAAGTCAGATTTAGTGTCTGTGATATTACCTAGTGATGGAGACTTAGTGGATGACGCACATCCAGCTAGTATGGGATCTGATCAGCCTTCTTTGAGCTTGAGGATAAAAGATCGATTCCGAGAAAGCATGGTTTGGCTGCAGTGGATTATGTTTGAGGGTGACCCTGGAGTTGCTTTGACAACACTTGCTAACATGAGTACTGGTCAGCGTGGTGTCTGTGGGGCAGTTTGGGGGCATAACGACATAGCATACCGCTGCTTGACATGTGAGCTAGATCCGACGTGTGCAATTTGTGTTCCTTGCTTCATGAACGGGAACCATGAAAACCATGACTATTCAACCATAAATACAGGTGGTGGTTGTTGTGACTGCGGGGACGTGACAGCCTGGAAACGAGAGGGATTTTGTTCCAATCATAAAGGTGCAGATGAGATACAGCCCCTTGCTGATGAGCTTGCCTATACAATTGGACCTGTTTTCGACGCTCTTCTTGTGTATTGGAAACACAAGTTGTTACATGTAGAGGCGACTCGTCCAAAACCCACTAGTGGAAGCGACTGCAAAATGGTACCATGGGAGATTGTCAGTGAACTGACGTATGCTATTGTTGAAATGCTTCTAGAGTTTTGCAGGTATAGCGAAAGCTTGCTTAGTTTTGTTTCCAAGAAAGTGTGTTCTTTCGAAGGCTTACTGGATATTCTTGTGAGGGCGGAGAGACAGTTAAGAAATGAATCTGTGAAAAAACTTCATGAGTTGCTCCTAAAATTATTAGGGGAACCTGTTTTTAAGTATGAGTTTGCCAAAGCATTTGTGAAGTACTACCCAACAGTGATAGACGAAGGAATCAAACAATCAAGTGATTCTGTTTATAAAAAGTATCCCCTCATAGCTACATTTTCTGTTCAGATACTGACTGTTCCAACTTTAACTCCCCGTCTAGTCAAGGAAATGAACCTACTGGATATGTTTGTTGGATGTTTGGAGAACATCTTTGTATCATGTGCTGGGGAAGATGCCCGTATTCAGGTATGTTAGTTTTTCTTTTTAGCTACTTAGGTGCAAGTTCTGCTGCCTTTATGTTTCCTTTTTCAGCACTTTTTTTTGTTCGTTCAGGCTGTTTGCCTTACCAGGCATATGTATCCAGACTAAAATTGGAGTTTTAAGCTGTAGGTTTTCATTTATCGATCTTTTTAGTGTGTTCCCTTCCCTTACTTCACCCTGATGGCTCGTAACTATAGACAACTGAAATATGAAAAATGCTTATTGGCAGCTAGTCAAATGGAACAATATGTATGAGACCACACTCCGCCTTATTGATGACATCCGATTTGTTTTGAGTCACGATGATGTTCCGAAGCATATAGTTAATGAACGCAGAAGCATTCTGAGTATTTGGGTCAGATTATTGGGCTTCATGCAAGGAATGGACCCACAAAAGAGGGAGACCGGTATTCATGTAGAAGATGAAAGTGAACATATGCATCTACCCTTCATTCTGGATTACTATATCGCACTGGTACATACACTTTTGGTTGATGGTGCATATTCCGAAGAGATGGGTGAAGATAAAGCTCGCCGTGGCTGTGAATCAGAGCTAAATGATGAAGAAAGCTTGAGACATGCAAAAGTGGGACGTGTTTCCCATGAGAGCTCTGTATGTAATGCAGCAGGCAGAAGTATTATTGCGCCACAGCTGGCTATTGCTTCCCAAGCAGGTAAGGATGCAATGGGTCAGCTTTCAGTTCCTTCTTCCTTCGTTTGGCTAGCATCTGAGTGCATAATGGCAATTGAGAATTGGTTGGAAATAGACATACCATCAGAGGATCTCTTGAATGTGTTTTCACCTACAAGTGAATATGCATCCGGCAGCAATTTCATAGCATTTAAGAGAACTTTATCCAAGTTCAGAAGGGGTAATAATATTTTCCGGCGGTTTTCTTGTTTGAATGAACCATTAACAAGAAGCTCACCGTCCTTGCTCAGTAATCTCTCAACGAGTTCAGGCATGGAGAGCTTACTAAACGAAAAACTAATTTCTGAATCTAGCTCTCAAAATGAATGTAGCGAGGAATCTTCTATCGAGAATGTCATGGAAGTAGAAGTAGCTGCTGATTCTAGAACTTTAGGTGTTTTAAGATTGTCAGAATGGCCGTATCTTGGGTATGATGTCAGTTCACAGAGTATATCTCTTCATATTCCCTTGCATAGATTACTTTCTTCAATCTTACACAAAGGATTAAGACAGTTGTATGGAGAACCTGTGATGGCAAAGACTACTGACTCTATTTCTAATGATACTCAGCTAGGGATTGCAACTTTTTTCGGCAAGTTTTTAGGCAGCTGTCACCCCTTTGGGTTTTCAGCCTTCATTATGGAACAGCCCCTCCGTATCAGGGTATTTTGTGCCCAGGTCCATGCTGGAATGTGGAAGAGAAATGGTGATGCTGCTCTCGTATCTTGTGAGTTGTATCGCACAACACGCTGGTATGTACATCCACTTTTTTATGCATAGCCTGTAGATGCATTAATGCCTCATTGCTCAGAAATAGATGCCAATTTGCTCCTGTTTAATTCCTCTCGAGCTGCTGTGCAGGTCAGAGCAGAGCATGGAGCTTGATTTGTTTTTGCTTCAGTGTTGTGCTGCACTAGCTCCAGCTGACCACTTTGTGGGCAGAATTGTTGAACGTTTTGGGTTAACCAGTTATCTGTCATTTTATCATGGACGTTTAACTGAGTAAGTGCGTTTTCATATCCTCTTTGATTTTTTAACTTTTAAATGATTTTAATTGGCAATAATTTCAGATACTAGAAATCATGTTTATGATATGTGTTTGACTTGATGATGGCATCTGGGTGGATTGTATTTGTGTAGGAATGAACCTGTTCTGGTTCAGGAGATGCTGGCTCTTCTAATACAAATAGTTACGGAGCGGCGATTTTGTGGAATGACAACAGCGGAGTGTCTGAAAAGGGAACTGATTCAAAGATTATCTGTTGGGGATGCCACACACAGTCAATTGGTGAAGTCCCTTCCCCGCGACCTATGCAAAAGCAGTCATATCCAAGAGATTTTAGATGATATTGCATCATACTCCAACCCTTCTGGCTTAAAACAGGTGCACTTGAAATCTTGACTTTGTAATTCTGTTTAAAATACATTGGAGCACGTTTGTGATGTTTTCTCCAAAATTAGGGTATGTATTCCTTGCGGCCAGCATTTTGGAAAGAGATGGATCTTTATCATCCTCGATGGAGTCCTAAGGACCTGCAAGTTGCTGAGGAGAGGTATTTGCGTATCTGCAATGTTTCTGCGTTGACCACTCAGTCTCCCAGATGGACGAAGATTTACCATCCTCTCAATGAGGTTGCGAAAGTCGCTATATCTAAAGCAGTCTTACTAATTGTTCGTGCTGTTTTGTATTACGCTGTTTTCACAGAATTGACAGAATCTCGTGCACCTGATACTGTGCTTCTGTCAGCTTTGCACCTACTCGCCCTCGCTCTTGACATATGTAAACAGTATAAGCTGTCAGGTAAACCCACAGGCTCGATTCCCCTGTTAGCTTCTGCTTGTGAGTTGATCGCTTGTGAAGCAAGTAAAACCTTTGGTGAACAGAATTTACTGTCACTTTTAGTTCTACTTATGAGAACACGCAAGAAGAATGATTCTGCTTTTGTGATGGAAGCAGGAAATTATGACATATCTTCTTTTATTGGCACTTTACTCAAGATATTTTGTGAACTTGAAACTGAATGCATGACTTTTTTGAGAAAACTTGCACCTGAGTTTGTTGATCACTTATTCAACCGTGAAAATAAGGATACAATTATGGGCATCCCTGCTGGTAATATTGACCGTAAAATGAAAGCTAAGGCGAGACAGGCCGCTATAATGGTGAGATATCTATCTTCCGTACCTTAAATAGTATTTATTCTGCGTCGTGACTCATGTTTCGTTTTGTCTTATTCTTTCCACATCTGTTTCCTAATATTTTACCTTAACTTCTGGTCATTTTACTGTGCGTATGAACAAGAATGTTATTTTTTCTGTCAGGCTAAAATGAAGGCAGACCAGTCAAAATTTCTTGCAAGCGTAAATGTCAGTGAAAGTGATGAGTTGCCTGACCCCAATAGTGGGAAAATTTCAGACGATGCTAGTAACAACATTGTAGCTCAGGAGTCCACTAATGATATTTGCTCTCTCTGCCATGACCAAACCTCTAAAACTCCCGTCTCTTTCCTTATCCATCTCCAGGTGAATACTGAATACATTTTTTTATGTCAGAAATGTATGTATTTTGTCACCACTCATCATTAGATTGTCAGAAATGAACATATTATTACTAAATATTAAATTTGGATGTTCTTGCCTTCTTGGAACTAGAAATCCAGGCTTATGAGTTTTGCCAACGGTGGTCATCCTTCCTGGGCAGCTTGCCAGTCTGAGGGAGGTCAAACGTCTGCTTCCAACTGCCGACAGTTTGAAAGGACCTGTCGAAGCACATTAGGATCAGATATTGTTTCTGAATCCTTGCAGTCACCGCAAAATTATTTCGGTAGGGTCTCTAGGGATGGACAGATACGGGATGAGCGGTACCATGAATCCTTGAGTGTGCAGTTTTCTAACAAAGGGCTGCTGCCTTTGCCTTGTCCAGCGAATGATGTTCTGGGAACCTCACAAACACTTGAGAAATGGGAAGAAAGCATGTATGCATTAGTATGGGAACAAGTACATAATCAACTTCAAAACACAAAGTCAACTGATGCTATAAAATACGTTCACTTCGATGAGAATCAAAAGACTGAATGTACAGAAGCCTCCTTAAAACATATAGTTGGTCCTTCTGATGAGGGGCCGGATTATTCGTCTGGTGCAAAAAGAGATCGCTTGTCAATGTATGGCGATTTTGGTCCACTAGGCTGTGATGGTGTGTTTCTGTCTTCGTGTGGGCATGCAGTTCATCAGGGATGTCTTGATCGATATTTGTCTTCTTTGCGTGAAAGGTAAGTATTTGTTTACCCTGCGTTGTTCAGTGGGATGAACTACCATGTTTTAGGCTGTTGATTTTCTGATGCCATCTTCGATTTGTCGACACGTAATTTATTCACTTTAAATTTAAGTGTTCTATGGTGACTGTTGTTTCGAATAGTTAGCTCTGGCGAATTATATACAGTAGCCTACAAGGGTCATAAATCACATGTATTGAATCATGCGGCTCGAGCAAGGTTTTTTCTCTCTTGATTTAATAACACCTGATCAGGCAATAAGGCATCAGCCCATTAACAACTAACGTTAGGCCTAACCATCGTTGACCCCATGGCACTACTCAACTCTAGCAACATTGATAGATTTACTTGTCTGACACTCTAAAGTAACATTGCAGTTGCACAGGTCAGTCATTATGTGTGTTTTTTGTATGAGTAATGCTCAACTGACATATAATACCACTCATGTTTGTGCAACCTCACACTGTCAAATTTACTGGAGGAAATATAGTCATAACTAAGGTACTTTTATGCCACATAGAGGGGTAAAATACAATTTCAATTTGAATACAAGGGGATGAATTTTATTTATATTTTGCTTTTCGAGTTCAAAAACTATATGATGTGCAATCTCGGTATAACCTGTCATGATGAAAAGTGTTTCAACTTCATTTGCTTTCTTTCCCGGCAGGCGATCTAGACGAGTTGCATTTGAAGGAGAGCATATAGTGGACCTCGATCAGGTATTTTATTGTTTTCATATCTCAAATTCCATTTTTTCAAAGCCTTTTTTTTCTATATGGATGAATTAAAACGGCTCATACGGCGTTACGCCCATTGGAACACCTAAAATGCTCATAACTCGTATCTTTTCAATCATCTTCTTTCTCCCTTTGTCAGGGGGAGTTCCTTTGCCCAGTATGTCGTCTACTTGCAAATTGTGTTTTGCCAGCATTACCTGCAGATTCTCCTTCAGTTACTTCTTTTTCATATGCTAAGCATACAGATTCCGCAGCTGTAGAGCACTTTCTCATAGGTGTTCATAAAGCCTTATATATACTGCAAACAACGTCTAATGTGGTTGATCAGCATAGAGTATTGGGAACTTTACTTGGTAAGAAAAGTGTCAGAGAGAACACTTATATCCGGCCTCTCCTCCAAGCCCTTTACTCGATGTACATACCAGACAAGAAGAACAATTTCTCTGAACAGCTCGGTGCTTCCCAGTCATCAGTCATGTGGGATACTCTCAAGTACTCCCTCATGTCAGTGGAAATTGCTGCACGTACTGGGAAAACATCTGTGGCCCCATGTCATAGTCTTGATTCATTATACGGCGAACTCAAATCTTCTGGCGAAATTGTGTTTTCCTTGTTAGCGAAGATTGTAGATGAACAACGCAGTAAGGATCCGGGTCAAACTTTTTTACGGTTGCGTGGTATCCAGCTTCTTGCAGAATCTATATCTATGGACTATCCCGTTGATGCTTTTAGCCCATCAGGACAAAGATGTAAGGAACTCTTTTTTCACTCTGGTATCATGTTTGATAGCGCGGTTTGCTTATATTGCAAGTCAGTTAAATTTGTTTACTCCTGCCAGAGAACTTGAACCACCGTATGTGCTGATGGAATTTCTTTATCCATGTTTTTGTTATGGTTACCGCCATTAGACTGTTTGCATGCTTCTGTTACATTGCATGTACTTTTCTGGGCTTTGGTTTACTAATGAGACCTATGTTTACCTAGCAGATAAAAGGGGTGGTGCTGGAAAGCATTCTGAATTAGACTTTCCGTATTATGATATACGGTTTTGGGAACGGACTTCAGATCCTATCCTTGCTCATGACCCTTTTGCATCCCTGATGTGGACTCTCTTTTGTCTGCCCAAACCATTCTTATTTTGCAGGGAAACTTTCGCATCACTTGTTCATCTCTTTTATATCGTTTGTGTAACTCAGGTATGCTACTTTGGAGTCTTGAACTTTGCTAATGGCCTATATATTCATTTAAAATTAACATTTCTTCAATGATTTGCAGACAATGGCCGCATATTATGGGAAGTTTGAAGGCAATGCTAGTGAGCCTAGTCTACAAGACTCCATGATTGGTGATGTGACCAAATTTGTTGGCAATTCTAGAGTTTCTCGTCAGTATTTCGCTTCCAGCTATGTTGATGATATTAGTAGCATACACGATGATATTCGACGTATGAGTTTTCCATTTCTAAGGAGGTGCACGTTGCTGTCAAAATCTTTGAGCACTTTGGCCTCTGGAAACCCGCAGGATACATCGTTTTATTATGAGAGGGTACAATTGACCAACAAAGATTCTGAACTTACTGAAATACAAGTGATGGAACACATGCATCAGATTCCCTCATTGGATGACATCCTGAAAGATAGAAATCTTCGCTCTTTGGTATTGATATGGCTTAACCGTTTTGAAGCCCAGTTTATGGACTGTGATTCTCGGCATTATTTAACTTTGACCCCAGCAGTGCCATTCAAGTTGATTCATTTACCTCACGTTTACCAGGACCTCCTACAGAGGTTTATCGTTTAGAATTTGCAAGTCACTTATTTTTTTGAATTTTTTAAATATTCTGATGTTCATTTCAATTTGGATGGTGCATGTGTAGCTGTATTAAGCCGCAGTGCTTTATTTGCAAATCCACAATTGAAGACCCTGCTCTATGCTTGCTTTGTGGTAGTCTATGCTCGCCATTATGGAAGTCGTGCTGCAGGTAGCTATCATAGTGCGCATTTTCTTTGGGGAGTTATCAAATTCAGAATTTTGTTTGTGCGACATAAACGATTTCGTCACCACGGCTTTTACAGTGAAAACAGATGTGACAAACACGCTGGGAAATGTGGTGCGGGTACTGGTGTGTATCTGCTCATAAGAGTACGATTCATTGCCTTGCTAATAAAAGCTGATCTATTTGTTCTCGATTATGAAACTATGCCTGTTAACTAATTGTTTTCATTGATAGAAAACCACTATTCTACTACAAAGATGTGCTCGCCAGGCGCTCTGGCCTTCTCCATATTTGGATGCATTTGGTGAAGAGGTGATAACTTTTTGTGTGTGAATTGTGTTCAGTTGGTTGCATTCATTGAAAAATCTGGTATACAAAATTTGCGTGTATTGGTTAAAACTATGGTCAACCTTCGCCACAAGTTTTGTATTTCCAGTCTAAAGTGCGGTTTGGTGACTGATTTAGATATATAAGTATTTACAAAAATCATTGTAGGACGTGGACTTGTGCAGAGGAAAGCCACTCTACCTGAATGAGGAACGCTATTCAGCTCTTTGTTATATGGTACTAACATATTTTTCTAATAAATTTTCCCACGGCATTTTATCTTAACTTCGCTCTTTGGTTTACCCATATTTGCTGTGACCTCATAAACGGCACATTTTCTGTTTTGTTATTTTAATTCTTTTACTCAATTTGATAGATAAAACGAGGGCATAACTTCTTGGTTTTAGCCTGATATGCTACTGACCCAACAACATTATCTGTTTTCTATGTCCCTCTTTTTTACTCGTTATCCTAAAATAGAACACTCAGTGAGGGCGTATCTGTCTTTATCTTCTTTTTTCATATAAACGAATTTAGCTATGCTGAGTTAAAATGGGAAAGGCAGGTTTGCCAGAATGGCTTCAAAACGAGTTTAAAAAAAGAAAGCCTAGATAGTTCCCAACCGTAGATAAGGAGTAAAAACATGTTCATAAGTAGAAAAGAAACAAATATTTTCTCCACACCCCTCCATTTCTGAAAGCTGAAATGGATACTTGCATGTACAATAGGTGGCATCTCATGGGCTTGACAGAACTTCCAAAGTGCTTCGCCAGGCATCAATGGGTAACTTTCTCATAATATAGGCATGGAAATTCTACAGGAGGTAAATGTTGTCCATAGCGGACTTATATTTTGTAGTCTGCTATGTAGTTTCTCCTATCATTTTCTGTGCTTAGTTTTGATTTACCTGGGGATGCCCTAATGATTTAAAATTCCGACTTGCAGTGCCTGGTGGTTCTATGTACAAAGAAACTATCAAGTTAGTTATCCAACGCTCTTGGCAGATAACTCACATGGGAAATTCAGTTGAAAAAATTATCTGCTGTTCTACCAAGTGCCACACCAATGTTGTCTTAAATTTGTTTGCCGTAAGTGAAACATGTGTGCATCCGTGCACTCTATGCTAATGGTTCAACAGAATTCACAAACTTCTACTTCATCACAGGTAAGTGCTATACTGCTATCTGTGCTCTTGTCAAATGTAGCTCCTTCCAGCTGAAGAAGTAGACCATTTGTATCAACATGCTCCGAAGCCCTGTGATGACGATATACAATTTTTCCGAAGAGGAGCATGCGAATAGGGTCACATAAAACGATGTATACAGATCTGATAGGCCTGTAGTTGTCGTACTGTTTCCATGTATATAACGGTCTTTTACTGAATGATATGTGTAAACATTTTAAAGTTATGATGGAATTTGAGTTCCTGAACCTTTTCTTTAATGCGGATTTTTAAATTTTAACTGTTGTCGTCGGTGAATGAATATGTCAAAATGCATGTAAAATAGAGAAACCGTGTGCATATTTCCATCTCCCATGCACAAACCTATTGTCTTAAAGTTATATATTTTCACAATCTCAATTTTCATATTTGCTATACATCTTGGCCATCTCTATAATTTTTGAACTCAACTATACATGTCTCCGACGGCATACATAATCAATATACATTATTACCACATTATAGCATGATAATCACGTCCGTACGTGAACACTTTCAAATTTTGAGTCTTATGAGGTTTCATTTTTAGGTGAGAACTATCCTGATCTTCAGTCTAATGAATAAAGATACTTGTATGGATTTATACAAACTGTATCCTATTCATTATGTCATCGAACCACAAGTGATAAATGTTACTCCTATCGAACTAAATTCCAACATCTACTCGTGCGGATGGTTTCAGGTTCAAGGTTCTACAACTTGTCACTGGACCGATTAAATTTGGATTTGTTTAGGTGTTTTCTCACCTCATTTGCATATGCGTATGGATGTTTTGTGTCTTGTGTATATGTAGTGGAGTGGAGTTTGGATGCCTTGTTGTTATCCTTGTTTCTGGAGTTAACGATGTTGAAGTGTCAGACATCGCTGAAAATAGTAGTGTGGATTTCAGATTAAGTATGAATGTACCAATGAAATAGTTGATATATGTGTACACATCCGGTAGCT
>JAWWMW010103825.1:0-20786 GCA_035048345.1 Echeveria elegans
CCATTGATTAGAAGGTAAATCAACGATTATGAACTCTTTATACTTTTTATATTTAACACACTTTATACCGGATCCCTACCCATCCTTAAATGACTACTTCAATGAATCAAAGAAGTTATGATCTTACAATTCATTACCGCATACTCATGTAAATAATTAATAAAATTTATGAATGCATCTTAACATGTATATAATATTCATGAATATTAAATTCAATTCAAGGACAGCTTGAATTGTTCCCGTGTTGTATACCTTTGTGTATACTTTATTTCTCATTATATTGGGAACTTGTAATAAATAAAAAAAGGACAGCTTGAATTTATCAAATGTGTGTCGTGGATCAATTTTGAATAGATGAAATTTTATTCACTTTAATAGTAAAAAAAATAAAACTGAAAACCGTAAAAATTATATATATTTTTATTACAATATCCCGTAAAAAGGGAATTAATGTATAAATCAGAGTATACAACACATGACTATCGCCCGAAATACGAGACCCATGAATGATTATTACTAATAAAAAAGCGACCATCGATCCGCAATCGCTTTCCATGACCAGTACAACTAAAGAACAATCAAATAAATAAATGATCAATACATAAGCAACCTCTCACTCAATGAAGCGAGAAATGAAAAATCTTTCACTCACCACCGAATTTCGCCGAAGATGAGGAGAGAAATGAAACAACCTCTCACTCCCCATAGAGTGGCTTTGCGGATAAGGAGAGAAATCTTGACTGTGTCCCAAGATATAGGAGTAACTTGAGACAGAAATCAGTAATTCCAAGTTAGCACAAATCCAAATACCATCAAAAATCTGACATCCAAGATAGGAAAGCGTAAATAATTAAATTAGTTAAATTAATTAAATATTATTAATCGTCATAATTGCCCTAAAATTGACTTTTTTTTGTTAATGCAAAATCAATTTTTTTACGATCGTTGGATTTTTTGACGAATAATTAAGATCTATTAATATTTTCACAAGATAAATGGATTTCAAATAGTCTTGACATTTTGTAGGTATCTATTATATAATAGAACACAGACACTAAAGGATAAAATTTTGTCCACCATCAATCATTTAGAGACGAGCCAGATTTCATCGCTAATTCTCTTATTTTCGTCGCTAATACCAATTCAAAAAAAAGACAAAATAGACATAGGACAAAATAGGAATAAGACAACATAGGAATAAAAAAATGGAAAATATCCATTTAAAAATATAAGATTTTAAAAAATAAAAAAATAAAAACTCAGATTCACTAAAATTACAAATTTCAAAATTTACAAAATTCACATTTAGAATTTAAACATTAAAATTAACTATTTTTTTTTACCAATTAAACGTTAAAAAATAAAGTTTGTTTGAAATACGTTGGAAAGTTTGAGGGAAATCAAATTGAAATACGAAAAAAATTCCCGTCGTTCGGACGGAAGCGAAGCTAGTATATATATAATAGAATTCATTGTCCACAACCACACATATAGCGACGGAAATTTCTATCGCTAAAACCTTAAATTTTATTTCTAAAAATAGTATGAGAATAACACAAAATAAGTAAAAGACAAAAAAATAAGACAACATATAAAAAATTAAAAGTTTAAAGTTTAAAAATTCATATGTACAAGTTCAAATTTTAAAATTTTAATTTGAACGGAATACAATTAAAAATTTGAGGGGAATTGAATGGAGACATCAGAATAAAAATAAGGAGAATAATAAGGAGAATCGAACGGATATATAGATAACAACGTATGTTCACGCCTGGTTCCGTCAGAACGACGGGTTCCCCTCTAGTAACCAATAATAGAAAAAGTGTTGTTTTTTCTTGAAAATTTTCACGTTTTTTTCATTACTTTTTATAAAGACTAAAAGATCTTTGGATTAAAAAGAAGAAGACTTGGAGGCTTGGTTTTTGATCCCCGACTTGACCTCTGAAAGTTTGCATCTCATTATGTTTGCATTCGAGATTATTATAATGAAAATGGTGTGTCGGAAAAGTTTTCCACCCAAAGGGAAAAAAAATAGAGAAGCAAGGATAACTGCAAACAATATAGTCTACAAAACAATGGTTTTATTACTAGTAAAGTTTTTAGAGAAGCTTCGATGAGTCAAAGGTTTTTTTTCTTCTTCTTCTTCTTCATTACTCTCTATTTTATTCCGTAACATCATACAAGTCATGCATTTGTGGAAGCTTCGGTATCTTCTTTAATTAGGTAACTAACGCGCCGATTGCTCAACATCGTCATTGAAGCTTTTCTAGACTTTAATTGTAATTAAGTTAATTATAGGTTGAGTCCGTGAGAGGTACATTTCACTATTTCAGTTAATGCCCATTCAACTAGATCGGAAGTTTTTCTTTAGATTGCGAGTACATTTTTTCATTACATTTTACGGTACATGATAATCCTTATATGTTGAATGGTTGAGAGGCTTTTGATTATCCATGAAATAGTTAGATCAATCTCGATAACATGTAAGCATTCATATGCGCGTCCTAAATGATGAAAGAAATCATTCACGAATGAGAAAGGACAAACCTCATGAGGGAGAAATGGAAATACCTACACAAATGAGAAATGAAAGAAGAATATAAAAAATGAACAGAAATATGGTGAGGCCGGAGTTTGATTCCTGCACCTAAGTTTTTCTTAACAGAAAACACCACCCAACTAACTCTGAAACTTATTTCATGATAATTAAGTAAAATAATCAATGATTAGGTTAGTCGAGGTATATATTAAGCAGAAAAAAAAAAATGAAGAACCGGTCAAACATTTTGATTGTTATTTTATCCTGGGGATTTTGAATCTTATTAGAAATGGTCCTTAATTACCCACTTGCTATTTATATTGCAGTTTCCTGACATGTTCCCATCAACATATTCTACAAGTTTTTTTTTTCTTTCAACTTTTTATTGCTGAAATACATTTATGGACGGAATAATCCAACTAAAATCGAATAGGACATATGCATGTATCTTTGTAGTTTTCAAGACTCCAAAGTTGTACAGTAATTAAATTGGGACAACCTTGACATTGCCATTTTTCCAAGACTCTACAATTCTTATCTGAACTCCATATATGGCAACGACAACAAAAAAAAACAACAACAACATAATCTCCTGTCCGAATCCAGCCAATAATCAATATAATTATATTAAAAATAACGCAAAATTGAATGATATTGTACTGATATTATCACATTCACTTATAAAAAAAATTGCCTAAACCCTAGCAAACAACTTAATTAAGCAGTTTTATCATTTTTGTTGAAGACCGGCCCCTTTCAAGACAAAGTGCCAGAGGCTATAGTTTTAGTTGAGATATAAAGATTCGGATTCTCACGTTCTAGTTCATGGTCATGCATGGTCACTGTATTTTCATTGCTTACAGACTTCAGTTTTAATAAGCAACCTTGTTTTCATAAGTCTTAAGTTTTTTTTTCTTTCCAAATTATCACTTTTTGCACAAGTGTGATGGAACAATCGCATTCAGTTTTTAGGGGACATGGACATGGATCCAAACAATCAAGAAGCTAATCGTAAGATCACTAAAAATTAGGATAAAATAGCTAAAATAAAATTCAGACAAGAATAGGAAGAAAACAGATACTCGAGAAGCTTTTACGGGTATGTCAAGTCAAAGGCATCGATGGAAGCAAAAATCTACAACCACTAATAGATACCTAAAAGTTAGCTACGTTGATACCATGCATGAATTAGTTGATGGTATCTTAACAGTTTGTGAAGAAGTTGGCTCCTTATGAGAGCACCATGTCTTGGTACGTAGCACAAGGGGCGGCATCGTGGCAATAAGCCAAGCATCATGCAACCATTTTTTTGTTTGTTGAAAATATAGTAAAACTCTGGAAAAAAAAATACCGCATAATTTGAAAAAGAGAGAGTCATGTACACCAGATAAATATCATCTATTTTATGCCACATAAATTTTCAAATATACTGTAATATTTTGTCTATGGCCATGGAAAAGATTGGTAGGTGGCGGTAGTCATAAATAGCGTTCAGTGTAGACTGGCAGCAACTAGTTACTAGCTAGCTTCTAGCCATAGACATTGTCAAAATATGACAACTATTGGGCTTTACGGGGATTAGAACTTCAAAAGTGTTCTCAAATTCTTATCCGTGTGCGCCGTCCCTTGACACTGAGATGTGGGAACTTATTCCATAAGGAACGAAAGAGTCATTACAGGAAACTTTACGAATAAAAAGAAAAAACAATCTTGTGAATTGTGTGATCCCTTGCACAAACTCAGTGTCCTTATTTAGCTATTTGCATATATTTTCAATAATGGTTAGGCGGATACAATTGATATTACAAGATATACTATGATCTAGTACCTAAAATCAAATTAACACACGAGTTTCAAAAGACTCAAATACCCAACAAATCACTAAATACGAGATGCTACACTGATAATAGGAACAACCCTATAAGAAAAAACACCGGATCACCAAAAGCCATAGCGTGACCCGTCAACTTTCTGGTTCTTCGACTTCACCGGGCCTCACATACCAACACCACCAGATCCTACCGGAGGATATTAGTCAATGCAATAACCGACGAACGTGACTCCGTCGGTTACACGCCAAGGCCTCCGAGAACATCCGACAAGCCAACGATCACACCCTCTCACCCTTGTCTTCACCGCCAACCACCACCACTTCTTCAGTCTTCCGCGAGGACATCATAGCATCGGTGAATGGCGAAACTGAGCTATTTGCATATTTGAGATGGACAAAATATATTGTGAATTTAGTTTGAATATGCAGGGATGATTTGACTAATCTCCATCACGTATTTATCCAAAAATATATAATTTTCAAATATACAACATAGGAACGAAGCCTGCAATCATGATCAATGTATGATAGTGACAAACTGAAAAGCGACCATCGATCAATATTGATTTCAATAATAATACAAAATAATAAATAAAAATAAACACAAATAAACAACTAAGCAATCTAACAACGAATTTCACCGCGGACGATAAGAGAAATAGAAGATCTTACCCTTCCGCAGATTGCGCCGCAGACGATGAGAGAAATAGAAGCTCTCACCATTCCGCAGATTGCGCTGCAGGCGAGGAGAGAATTACTAACTGAGTTCCAAGTTAACTTAGAACAGCAATCAGTTATTCCAATTGTTTTATCAAACTGGACTATTTTCCGTCTTAAATTCTCCTCTGTCCCCGATTTCTTAAAGTTCTGGTTAATATTGCTGACTTGGGTGCAGTAGATGGACATCATTCACTGATTTCTTAAAGTTCTGGTAAACATTGTTGAATTGAATTGCACCACCTCTGCCGATAAACAGAGGCTGAGCGAAAATATATGGGACCATTTCACATTGAAGTTGAAAATCCAACGCCATCTTCAGTCAAACCCAAAAATGACATTCCCTAGAGTGAGTCTTGTCCCCCTTAGATCTAAACGATGATGTCTTCTCGGGTGCTCCAACCATCACCGCCTGAGAATTAAGCTCTCGAATCGCCGAAGCGTACAGCCAAGAGGAGTACGACGTGAGATTCACAGAAGAAACCGCCTGGAGCGGATGAGGATCCCGGCATGTCGCGAAGCGACGCCTGAATTGTACTGACCACAAACTGTGTCCCTGACCAATTTCCTTCTCGCCTCAGGATCGGAACCGCCAGAAGGGCGAAACCCTGCTACTTCCCAACCTCGGACATCAATACATCAATATACCTCTTGTTCTTAACTCGTTGATATCGAAATTTCAGATTTTGGAAAGGGGGAGGAGATTGACTGTGTGAGGGAACGTAATCCAGACTAAAATTGACGAAATCAAATCAATTACAGAGGGAGGAGCCTGGAGAGAGCATTTGAACGGGTATGTATCCACACTCAAAGATGATTATTTGGGTGTGGGGACGCACGATTTATGTACCATTTTTACTCCTGAAATTGAACCGAATTATATTGAATTGAATTTGAAATTTTGTGAGATTACACAGCCCGTATTTCAAGCCCAACAGGCCCATTCTGGAAAATCGGTCGCCGCTCCATTATCGACAATGCTGAATCGTCACCCTCTCGTCTCTTCTCCGATCTTCACTCTCAGCCGTCGCCGCTTCCTTTTTATTGAGATTGTTCAATCGAAAACATCAACTCATATGCTGACTACTTATTAAAACTGCTCTCAGTAAACCCTGCGTACCGATTTTGGGAAACCGATGGCGATCGATACACTCGTTCTAGGTATGTGAAGTTTCAAATTTCAACTATTTGGTAGTCTTTTGATGATTTTGATGCTAAAGCGATGATTTTTTCGGGTGGAGCAGGAGCGGGGCAGGAAGTGGGGAAGAGTTTGTTACGATCTCGCCGGAGCTCAATAATGAACAGCGGTAAGAATGCAAACGCCGATCAAGCGGATCAGTTGAAACTAAATTGAAATGTAACTAAGTTTTTTTGTGAATTCAGGTTACAGCCATAATTGCGTCGCAGGGTATTTAAGCCTTTACAACTTTCAGAAATTGCATAATTGATCCCTGACTTCTTTGATAATTGCAGAATCAATCCTTGAAGTTTCTTCTCGTAACAAATCTCCCCTCCTCAAGAGCCTTGACCTCAAGGGTCAAATGATGGAAAATCGCGTCGTATGGTATCGAGCAGTACCCACGATGCTTCCTCCGGTGGTGCGCCTTTCCATCGCACGAGCACTTCAACCGCCGCTTTCCCTTGTCGATTGATGAGACATCATTCCAGAATAGCCATCGGAATTTTGGGATGCGTTTCATCAATCGTCGAAGGAATGTCGACAACAGTGGAAATAGGGCCTTCGAACTTCTTTAGCTGAGAAACGTGAAACACCGGATGAGCACGAGCCACCTCAGGTAACTTCAATTTGTAAGCAACAACGCCCACCCGCTCCAATACTTCATAAGGTCCATAAAATTTAGGTGCGAGCTTCTGGTTAAGTCGGTTTGCTACAGTCGATTGTCGGTAAGGGTGTAGCTTCAGAATAACAAAATCACCATTACAGAACTGACGGTCTGTGCGATGTTTGTTAGCTTGCATAACCATCCTATCTTGAGCTCTTCGTAAATGAAATTTTAGCAACTTAATCATGTCTTCTCTTGCAGCCAGTGAGTTAGCAACGGACGGAACCCTGGATTCCCCTGGTAAATAAGGTAAGTAAACCGGTGGAGGTATTCCAAACATAGCCTCGTATGGTGTAATCTTTGTAGCAGAATGAAAACTTGTGTTGAACCACCATTCAGTCAACGACAGAAACTTGCTCCAAAGGTGGGGTTTATCAGAACGCATACAACGGAGGTAAGTCTCCAAATATCTATTAACCACCTCCGTTTGACCATCGATTTGTGGGTGGTAAGCCGTAGACATTTTCAACTGAACACCCTGCAATTTCCAAAGTTCCTTCCAAAAGTCACTAACAAATATTGCATCTCTATCAGAGATAATGGTCTTGGGACAACCATGCAGTTTGTCGAAGAGTGATGAAGTGGACTGTTTTGCTCAACCTATCCACCACCACAAAGATCACTGATTTACCAAAGGACAGAGGTAAGCCGGTTATAAAGTCCATTGATATATCTTCCCAAGTACCATAAGGTATAGGTAACGGTTGCAGTAAACCAGGGTATGCTGTAGTATCATATTTGGAAGTCTGACAAATAGAACAATTTTTGATAAAAGCATGTGTAAATTTTGTCAACCCTTTCCAGTAGAAAACCTCTTGAATTCTCTTAAAGGTTTTGGATCTACCCGAGTGTCCTGCTGTAGGGGGAGAATGACACCAGGAAAGGATGTCAGACTTCAAGGCCTCATCATTGCCAAATACTAATTTCCCTTTCCTACGTAGGATGAAGTTCTGCCAAGTGTAATGCTTGTTAGCAGTAGGTGTAGACTGCAGGTAGTTAATGAGGTCTTTAAGCATTGGATCAGTAGAGTAGCACTTCTGAATTTTGGCTAACATATCAAAGTCAATAGTTGATAGCTGTAATGTACATAATTCGAAGCTCTGAATTCTTGATAATGCGTCAGCTGCCAAATTTTCTTTGCCCTCCTTGTAATGAATTTCATAAGAGAATTCCAAAAGCTTAGGATGTAGTTGCTGCTGAACAGAGGTATTTAACCTCTGTTCAAGCAAATATTTTAGACTTCGTTGATCTGTTCGGATTATAAAATGGGAGCTCAAAAGGTAACGTCTCCATTTCTGAATAGCAAATATAACAGCCAATAACTCATTCTTGTAAATTGACAGAGTTAACTGCTTACCCTTCAGGTGTTTGCTGATATAAGCCAAGGGATGGGATTCTTGCATTAACACTGCTCCTATACCGAAAGATGAGGCATCTGTTTCCACTACGAACTGTTTAGAAAAATCAGGTAAAGCCAGAACCAGATTAGAGCACAGGACCTGTTTCAGTTTGATAAAAGCTGTTTCAGTCTCACATGACCAAAGAAACTGATCCTTTTTTTAACAAATATGTAAGAGGGCGTGCAATATCACCATAGTTCTGTACAAATCTTCTATAATATCCAGATAACCCTAAAAAGCCTCTTAAATCTTTGACGGATGAGGGCGGCAGCCAATTCTGTACTGCTGCTATTTTTCTGGGGTCAGTGGAAATTTCCTGGCCAAAAATGAAATGACCCAGGTATTCGATTTTGTCACATGGAAACTCACACTTACTCTTTCTAGCAAACAATGAATGTTTTTTCATTACAGACAATACTATGTTCAAGTATAAAAGGTGAGCTGACAAATCAGGGCTGTATACCAGGATATCGTCGAAGAAAACCAAGACAAACTTCCACAGAAACTCCTGAAACACTGAATTCATCAGACTCTGAAAAGTAGTTGGCGCATTGGTAAGGCCAAATTGCATCAAAAGGTATTCAAAATGACCTGAGTGCGTTTTAAAAGCTGTTTTATGAATATCTGATTCTGCCATTCAAACCTGGTTATAACCTGAACGCAGATCGATCTTAGAAAACACAGCTGATCCCCCAAGCTCATCCATTAAATCTTCAATCAACGGTATGGGAAATCTATCTTTGATGGTAGTTGAGTTCAAAGAACGGTAATCAACTCTCCATGTACATCCTTTTTTTGACTAAGACCACTGGTGATGCAAACGAACTTTTACTATTTTGAATTATACCTTCTTGAAGCATCGAAGTGATAATCTTGTCTATTTCATTTTTTTGCTGAACAGAATAACGGTAAGGTCTCTCATTCGTTGGTGTAGTACCTTCTAACAGTGAAATCTGATGATCATGTAAACCTCTTTTAGGGGGAAGCCCTTTAGGCTCCTCAAAAAGTTTAGGAAACTGAAGCAGAATCTGCTGAATTGCAGAAGGAGGTGGTTGAGAACTGGTGTCGTGGAACACCGAACAGTCCTCGTCTATGGATTCGACAAGAGCAGAGATCAAAGCCAAAGAGATAGGTTCAAAAAAAAGCTTATTTAATTTCATTGCTCGAGCCTCTTTAACAGATCCTGGTTTAATTCCATGCAGAGTCAATTTCCTGTTGTTGACAAGGAAGGAGGTTGTATGCTTGTTGAAGTTCCAAGTCATATCATCAAAATTTCGGAGCCATTGAACTCCAAGAACCATGTCACAGCCATCAAAACGGATGATCATGACATCAGAAGTAAATTGTACCCCTTGGAACTTCCAGAAGAAGTTTTGAACAATACCTTTAACAGGTAATTTAGAACCGTCAGCCACTGCCACATTTCTACATTTTGCAGATTCCAATGTGCAGCCCAACTTCAAGGCAACTCTCTCATCCAAAAAATTATGGGTACTGCCCGAATCTAGAAGCATAAAAATAGGGATTTTATCACACTGAGCTTTGACTCGGATTGTGTAACAATCTGCAATTCCTGTGACTGCATTCAAGGAGATGTGTACCGGAGATAAGTCTTCCTCCACTCCCTCACAATCTCCTTCAGGTAATACCGTCATGTCACTGTCATCTAATTCATTTTCTATCCAAAATAATTGTCCACCCCTGTGAAATGCTCGAAAATGAGCTGGAGAGTACTTTTCATCACATAGGAAACAAAGTCCCTTAGCCATTTTTTCTGCCTTCTCCTCCGCATTAAGAGGTTTCCTAAACTGATTGGCATGTCTCTCAGGTAGGACCTTCGAAACAGGCATTGTATTTAACTGCTGGCGATTAGGGTATGACGATGTATGATTAGTCATATGTTTTGGTTTACTAGAACCAGTTGGATGGGCGGATTCATATAATCTGCCTAGAGCAAAGCACTGACGCACAGTCTGTGGTTCAAACATCCGGACGTGCATCTGTGTGTCATGCCTCAGTCCATTCAGGTATAGACTGATAAGGTAATTATCAGGCAATCGAACTCTGGTACGCAGGTAATCAAATTGGTCAGTATAAGCTAGGATGCCATTAGTTTCCCTTAACGACGCCAATTCAGACATTGGATCGTCCAGAACTTCACCAAATCGCTTCAATATTTCTTGTTTGTAACAGGACCCTGTAGCAAGTATTTTGCCACCACCAGCAGCAAAATGAAGAGCCTCATGGCAATATGCGGCCAAGTCGTCGAGGTGAATAGAAGCAATCTGAACTTTTCTGTCTTCGTCAGTATTTTCTAGTTCAAAGATTTGTTTGCACTTGTATAACCAGGTTTTCACATCCGTACCAGAAAATCGAGGAAATTCCAGACGAGCTAATCGAACACAAGGTGTATTCATAGAACGCGACCCTATCTCAGGCCTAGCAGGATTATAATTGTACTGAATCGTAGAAGCAGGAGGTGCGGAAGTACCTGGACAGTACGCAGAAGAATCAGCCGCATCCGTTTGCTCCAACGGTGCCTTCTGGTTAGTTAGCGATCCTAACATCTTCATTATCAATTCATTTTGCATCTTCATGTCTCCCATATCCATTCGCATAGAATCAATTTCATTTCCAAAATCTCGCGGAGCGATTTCAGCCTTTCCGATCAATTCCACAGAGTCAATTTGTGCGCGCGTCTTCGTCATGAGCCAAGAAACGGTGGCTAAATCTGATACCAACGCCGGAGCTCAATAATGAACAGCGGTGAGAATGCAAACGCATCTACTCATTACTGTTTGGCTTGCTCTTGTAAATGTATGCCTCGTTCTTTTTTGTAAAGACTTGCCTTTCGGCTCTTGTTCTAAAACACAATCCCTGCTCTTGCAGTAGCTTCCTGTTGTGATCACTGGAAATATATGTTGTCCCTCATCGCCTGTGCTTGTAATTAGTGTTTACTGACATTGTGGTTTTTTCTTCTTCTTCTTTTGCTTAAACCAGCTTCTTCGAGGCTTGAAGTATCTGCACTCTGCTAATATCCTTCACCGGGACCTGAAACCTGGAAATCTTCTCATCAATGCTAACTGTGAGTTGAAAATTTGTGATTTCGGACTAGCAAGAACAAGCAGAAGCAATGGACAATTCATGACCGAGTATGTAGTTACTCGCTGGTATAGAGCACCTGAATTACTACTGTGCTGCGATAACTATGGGACATCCATAGATGTCTGGTCAGTCGGGTGCATTTTTGCTGAGATTCTTGGTCGAAAACCCATATTCCCTGGAACTGAGTGCCTCAACCAGCTTAAGCTGATCATAAATGTTCTTGGCAGCCAGTTAGATTCTGATCTCGAGTTCATTGATAATCCCAAGGCCAGAAACTACATCAAGGCACTTCCTTTTACCAGGGGGGTTCACTTTTCTCATCTATATCCTCAGGCAGAGCCTCTAGCTATAGATTTGCTGCAGAAGATGCTCGTATTTGATCCAACTAAGAGAATATCCGTCACTGAAGCTCTCCAACATCCGTACATGGCTGGTTTATATGATCCAAATCAGAACCCCCCGGCTCAGGTCCCGATATATCTTGAGCTGGACGAAAACATGGAAGAATCAACAATCAGGGAAATGATTTGGCAGGAAATGCTTCACTACCAGCCTAAAGCTACGTCTGCAATGCCTTAAGTAATTAATGCTGGTCCATGTGAGGCTTGTATGGCCGGCCACCTGAATCCTAATATTATCCTTTTACCATACCCGGACCCCTCGAGGTATAATTATTTGTACCAGAGTGTATCAAGATGCTACACAGTCAGACAATCAGATAGTGTTTTCTTGTGCATAGCGTGTTGCAGAACTCAGAAAGATGTTTTTTTGTATGCTTGAAATATGTCCTCTATATGTGTCTACATTAATCACTTATTAGCTGATACTTACGAGCATTAGGTGGTCATGAAATTAGAACCTGGATTTACACTTGTAATTTCTTATTAGCCGATACAAGACCTTGTCCCCTTGTTGGGTGTAACAAAGCAAATTACATCCTAGCGTACAATACAACGCTAACTGCAGAGGGTATAATCAAAATGTCGCTAAAAAAATGCATCTCAGCGCTGTACCTGTACGTGCAACATTTGAGCCTCAGAGGGACAACATCAGAGAAAAGAAAACACATTCAGGAATCAGCCGGAGCATAAATGTCAGGCCGCCAGTCAGACTTCTGTGCACTGAGTATCCCCTCTTGATTCTTCGAGAAGGTCAGATGAACCTCCCAGTGAAGGGACTTCAACATATTTTCTACTTCTCCAACTGTGCCTGAATCATCCCTTACAATCAGCTTCCCTCCTGGTCTCGTTATCCTGTCTATCTCTGTCATCACCAGCTCAAGCTTGCACCTTCAGCACAGAGACGAACATTTCAGTTATTAAAAAAACGCTACAATTCAACTGAAATGAAAATTGTATGTATAATAACAGTATAAGGTTATTACCTCTTTTGGAGTTTGGTGAAGAGATGATCAGCGTGCAACAGGTCATAGGTGCGCGGATATGTGCTGAAAGACTCGCACCAGTCGTGGTAAATTCCGAACAGCCCCCGTTCGTAAATGATTGGAAGGGTGTCTGCTGCATTCACATTAACAACATTCATGACCCAGACCTTCATATCTCTCAAAGCCGCTGCAAATCTGAGGCACACAGAAAAGACAGGACACTCCTTTAACCATAACTCAATTTTTGTGTTAAGGAGGAGCTGGTATATGCTTCTTCCAGCCGTAAACACTTACCCTCCGTAAACAGCTCTCATGTCCATGACGTTTCGAACATGATCCCAACTGATGCCCTAGTCCATTGAGGTATAGTTTGTTTACAACCTTTTTCCAGTGCTCGTAGTCTACAGCAAAGTCTATATCGGTGCTGGTTTTCCATAGATTCCTGGTTGGGATTTGTTGAGCCAGTATGGCCGCGCCTGGAGTCGATGAGGCCAGTTCTCTGGCCATTTGCCTCCTCTCTCATTTGCATCCACCGGGACAGGATGCATACAAGCCTGCAGAGGCACATACCACGCAGCATTTGGATCATCGTCAGGCTTGCACATTGGCGGCTCATTTTGCTTTCTTTGCTCGTAACATTCGTTAGAGTATGGTTTGCGGTATATGGCTGCCCCAACTGAGTTTAGTTTGTCTTTCTTTATCACCACGAGCTTCCAGCACATTGCTCGAGTCAGTTTAGACATTGCTGTAAAAAGCCACACACAAACATGTTTCAGAAATCCCAAAAAAAATTACAAATTAGGTTTGTCAGTTCATCTGATCTACCTTCCCATATCTCCACATCCTCTTCGAGCCTCTGGTACACTGGAGTGGCTGACCACACGAAGTACCCTCCAGGCCTTAGCACTCGGTTAAGCTCCAAAAGAAGTGCCCCACCTGAAATTAAGCGTCAGTCTTCACAACGTCAGCTTCATAATGCCTTATTTTCTAGAAAAATGGTGTACGTTAATGCCTCACCTTCGACGTGCCAAGGGACTCTGCAGCGTGCACAATGTACTAAATCAAAGACCCTGCATGGGAAGGGAAGGCGTTTGGAGCCCATGACAGCAGAAATGGCTGGGATTCCACATTCTAACGCAAACTGAACCTGTGCCTCATGCTCGTCTTTAGGCGCAAATGACATTGTCAGGACATCCTTTTCAAATAAGAACCCTCCAAAGCTAGCAACTCCGCATCCTACATCGAGCACCACTCTTGTATGCTTTCCCCATCCAATGCCTGGCTCAGCCTAGACCCCAAAGTGTATAAATTTCAAGAGAATTTTGGTAACAACACAACAATATCCAAAGGTGAATCAATAAGTTACAAACACCGGATTTACCTGTGCAAGGAAATTGATGTAGTGTAGTGCTCCATGGATGAACTGAGTCCCACCACCTGGAAATGTGAGGAATTCTCCAGTGATTTTTACCCAGTTCTGGTGACCTTTAACCTCGGCCAGCTTTGTGTGTGGCACATTGTGGTACCATATCTGCAATAAATCTTACACCACCTCAAAAAACAACTAACAAATCGTAGTTTCCATATTTTTCTATCAAATTCGACATTACACACTGTTGAAAACTTTAGCAAAGCATAAAAATAAATCAATTTACGGGTCTTGTGTTTCTAACCTTCTCTCGACTGGAAGGCCAATCCACAGACCTTTTATAACCCTCTGGAGTTTGAACCAGACACGTCGGACCCTCTTCCGGACAATGCCGCTCCCTATGCTCATAATGCTTAGTACTGCGTAGTTTCTTTATAGCTTTCTCATTGTCTAAACATGGGATGTAATCAGTTCCAGCCGTGACATTGCAGATCTGCCAAGTGTAGCCATATACAGTTCCATCTTTTGTGGCAGGAGTAGCTCCCTCACTTCTCCGCTCCTTCTCATTCTCAGATCGGTCAGCCTGTGTTGCCCACGTTTTCTTTGATTCCGTGGACTCCTTGGGACTGATCTCTGAGAACGAGCTGCTTGAATCTTTGTCCTTTCCCGGTTTACCTTCACTCGTGTCTCCCTCCGATTGCTGGTCCTAATGTGTACCCTCTTGCTGACTGTCCTGACTCTCTGATGAGCTCTTAGTAGAATCTGTTGTCTGCTGAGAATCTTCTTGTTTCTCTCTCTCAGTTTGTTTCAATTCTTGATTCTCCGATGACTTGTCATCCTCGCGTGATGTATCTTCATTATCAGACTTCTCTCCTTCAAGTTGTTTAGATTTTTGATTTTCTGATTCCTTGTCATCCTTCTGTGTTGTATCTTCACCGTCAGACGAGCTCTGGCTGTCCTCATTCGACAAGGACTTATTCTGCTCAGTCACTTCTTGGCTTTCAGACGTGCTTGTAGAATCTGAAACTTCTCCACTCTCTGAACTGCTAGTTGCCATTTCCTGATCATCCGATGATGCCTCTGAGCCTGACTGTGATTGGTCATCCTTGGAGCTTGATCCGTCTTCAAACTCTTTGGAAGGCTGTTGCTTCCGCTTCTTGGCTCGCTTATGCTTCTTTCCTTTGGACCCTTTTCTCTTGGGCCGTTGTTCTGCATCTTCAGTTTGGCTGGTGTTGTTTTCCTCATTATTGTTGCTGACATTTTCTTGCTGTTGAAGCTCAGTACTCTCCTCTCCTGACTTGCTGCTGATCTCCTCCACATTATTACTAGACTGATCAGAAGTATCGGCATTCTGAGCTTGCGAGGTTTCTTGACTTTGGGTCATTGTGCTCTCTTCAGACACCCGAGCCTGCTCGTCCTTCTGTCCCTCCTGGTCAGAAAACAAAACAGCATACACATATTTGATCTTTGTCTGAAGAAATAAAACTACAAGCATTTTACCAACAAACTACCTCTTGACTGATGACATTCTCAGATGAGCCGTTGATGGCGTCCGCAAGTGAAGTAGTGGCCTTCTGCTCCTCGCTAGCAAGTCCAGTAGCGGCATCTTCTTTCAACTGATCCCTCAGCTTCTCCTCTACATCCCTCGTGTTCTCCTTCTCCTGCTCCGCCGCAGACACAGCCTCTTTAGCAGACTGGGAGTCATCAGGCTTAATAGCATCCTCAGGCAGATTACCAGGGTTGTCCTCGAACGAAGGCGTGTCTTTGGACGACGCTTCGTCCGATGCTGCAGTGCGCGAGGTTGCCGTGGCGTCGGATGTGGAAGAGGAAGGGATAAGGGTGTTGGATGAGGAGAGCATCCATACGCCGATAATGCAAAGGGTAAGGAAGATGAGGGTGGAAGCGTAGGAAGTGGTGGTACGCTTGGCGGTGCGCGATTTAACTCCTTCTAGCGCCATTATTGGGGATCGACGGAGTGGGATGAGGATGGAAGGTGGTCTGTATTTTTTGTGTCTGGGAGAGGGAGGAAGAGGATGATGCATTGCACTGTATTTGCGCTACCACCTTCATGCATGCATGCTTTTTTAGTTGAATCGGCTTAGAAGTCTCCATCCCATCTCTCTGATGCATCACTTTCGGACAATACTTGCAAGAACAGGTCAACCTCATTTCATCATCTGCTCTCAATTCCTCCCTCCATTGCTGACGTGGACAACTTGTTTTGCATATTTGATGTTTTTCTTTTCTTCTTCTCACCATTGAGTCTATTTTTTAGTAGTGTATAACGATATCTGGCTGCGAGGCTGAGCCTGGACAACAAGTACAGAATGGGTGCTGTAGCTTCACAGCTTTTAAAAAATAGGGATCCAAGCCGGTAAGGAAGTGTTCATCAAATACCAAAGAATCAGATTAACATGCACTTGTGAATCTTCAAAACTATACATACAATGGACAGATGGTTCATTGGCGGGCGCTTTCCTTCCTCGGAAATGTCACTGGCAAGTTTTTGACAAGGGTCGATGTGGCGAGACGTTTAAAAGCCCCCTTCTGTTGCCGACAAGGATATTACATCATCCTTGTACTGATGATGTGTTGATCATGGAGCTCTTCTAGGCAGTGAAGAGTTCCAGGAGGAGATTGAAGAAGGAACTCGGCCCAGTCCAGCGTGCCAGGCCCAAGTTCTTGGTGGGCAATCCGTGGCATGCTTCATCCTGGACCGTTGATAAACAGATAATTGGACGGCTGCGGGCAAGGCTTATAAAGTGAAGCGATGAGAGCGAGAAGAAGCACAACTCAGTTCTTCACTTCTCTCTCCTATTCCTCTCAGACGGCGATTATGGTTTGAATCTTTCCAGGCGAACGATTGTGAGTTGTAGCAGTTCGTTGTGAGCACTTGTTACAGATCGATCATCTTGATCGAATCTGCTTCAGTTTGGTGTAAGGATTGTAGCTTTTGGTTGCTTGTGGTCTTGGTGTAGACCGGTAGTCTTTCGGGTGAGGTTCAAGTGTGAGCCGGGGGAGACTAGCACCATTTTGTAACTCCGATCATTTGCTTGCGCAACAGCGGGTCGTCCATAGTGCATAAGAAATCGGCGAGCTTCAACGTAGACGTAGCTTAGGTCATCTTTTGGCCTAAGTGAGAACTACGGGAAACAAAATCAGGTCTTTCTTGTGCCTTTTCTTTTCAGCACTTTACGTTTTCAGTTTATACTTGTTAGTTCGTTTAAGTTGATTAGCTTCTGCTGTCCTTGTGTGTGTTTTAGACTCATACCTGAAACTCAAGAACTGAACTAGTAGTAATATTGATAAATTAGACAATGTTAGAATAGGTTAGTAATCTGAAAAATATAGGAGTAAAATACTACACTAAGATAACAGCCGATCGAATTCGATAGGATTGCTTCCCGCTCCATATTAGTAGCGCCAACTTTTGAATTCTTGTTCATAAGTTGGTTTCTCATTTCACGCATATCGACACTATAAAACGGAGTTGAGTACGAAGAGCTCCACACCGATTTTAGCGAAGTTAATCATTCTCCTTTCATAAGAAGAAGCGCAAGATGTCAAGGAGAAGTACTACAACAATATGTCGTTCTAGCGTTCAACTAAAAATGGACGCTAATTAGCGTCCACGTGGTCGCTATTACATAATGGACGCTAATTTCAGCGACCACATGGACGCAGACGGTCATTTGGACGCTATTTAGTGTCAAAAAATTTGGCGGAAAAAATTAGCGTCCATTTAGCGACCATGCGGTTCCTAAATTTGGTGTAAAATTTAGCGGCAAATATTAGCGTCCACGTGTTCACTAATTTGGTACAAAAAATAAGTTTGCGACCACGTGGTCACTAAATGGATTAAATATTATATATTTTGTAAAATAAAATTCATTTTAAAATAATTTTAAAATATAAAATAAATTTCAGCGTCCACCTGGTCGCTGATATTTATTTTTTGAATTAATCTTAGCGACCACGTGTACGCTAAATTTATTTATTTAAAAAATAAAATTCATTTACCGACTACGTGGACGCAAATGAATTTTATAAAAAAAATTAGTGATCATCGTGGTTTACATCTTTCTCACACATAATGTCATCATATACGGTGACATTAAACCTCAAATTATCATGATATTTATAAAAAAAATCAAATTCATTCACCATATTGTCCTTTATAAAGTCTTTCCACCCACGAGTAAAATATATACCATCACCCTCTTCTGACAAAGTAACTCTCCTAGTTTTTCCGCTTGAACCGGTCAACTTATCAAAACCGGATTTTTTCGTACCTAGAAAAGGTATAAACTCGCGTGGAATCAACTATAATAAAAAATTGAGAAATGTCAAATCTCATATAATCACAATACCTATAATAAATATATAAAATAAACTTACCATTTTCTCAGAACTGTGTTCGGTAACATATATCTGGAAAACTCAGGAAGATCTTCTCTATCCATCTCTGTAATTTTCTCACTAGAAAGTTATAAAAAATGCATACTGAAGGTTGGTTTTATAAACTGAGCATTAGTTTCAACGTGGACGCTAAGTTTAATAATTTATTTTTAGAAATTATTTAGCGACAAAGTGGACGCTAAGTAATTCTATTTTTATTTTAAATAGATATTATTTAGCATCCACCGACACAGTTAGCGTCCACATGGACGCTAACTGCCAAAGGAAGCAAAAAACCAGTCCAGAAATAATAATAGTAATGTGCACCATCTTTCTAACATCCACTATCACTCACAATCCAATATACAAATTGTAATTTTTAGTTAGGCTCATGAGTCTGTTACGCTTGAAATATTTTATCCACATCAAACTTAAGTATGTAATACTTTTATTATTTTATTTATGTTTATTATGATATTTAATTGTGTTAGTCTTTTTTGGTATTATTAATATTTTTACAATTGATTTAATAAAAAAAATGTGTGAGTGGATGTACGCGCGGCTTATTGGTGGGTGTTATAACAACAAATTTGTTGCTGGGGTAAAATAATTTATGGAGTTTTGTACGTCTATGTCCACCTATAACGTAGATAATCTGAGCATGCGTTGTCCGTGTACGAAGTGTAGAAATAGGCAATTTCATTCTTCAGATGAGATGGTTATGATTTGTTGCAACAAATCGAGAGAATTGAGCTGAAGAAGATCACTGAAGAGGGTGCTGAAGAACATAATGCCCTTGTGAGTAAAGATTCTGGATGGAAAAAGAGAAGCATATTTTGGGACTTACCTTATTGGGTCAGTCTACGTGTTAGGCATAACTTGGGAGTCATGCATATCGAGAAAAATGTGTTCGATAATATTTTCAACAAAATGGTAAATGTTCAGGGCAAGTCTAAAGACAACTTGAAGGCAAGGATGGACATCAGGGAATTGTGCAGACGGCCCGAGCTAGAACCTGATGACAATGACACTAAATATTGCAAGGCGGGACACACGCTGGATCGTGAGCAGAAGAAAATTCTATTTGAATGGTTCATGACAATTAAATTTCCAGACGGTTACGCTTCAATCTAAGTCGTTGCATTGATTTGAAAAAAATGCGAATGTTTGGGATGAAGAGTCCTGACTATCATGTGTTTATGCAAAGGTTGTTGGGTGTTGCTTTTCGATCATTCTTAGAGAACAAGTATTGGGAGCCTTTCGCACAGTTGAGTGCATTTTTCAGGGATCTTACATGTTACGAGATGAGGACAAAATAACACGCATTTGCATGCGGATACCAATCATTTTGTGCAAGCTGTAGCCAATTTTCCCACCTGGGTTGTTTGACTCAATGAAGCATTTGCCTATACATTTGCCAATGGAGTCAGCAATTTGTGGCCCTGCACAGTACAGATGGATGTATCCATTCGAGAGGTATTTAATTAACTAATTTATTCAAGTGTTTGTTTCAAATTCATCAATTACTATTGATAATTCTGAACAATTTATTGACAACAACATCCAAACTTTGGCACGTGGCCCTACTAATGTTGTTAGGACATTTCTTGGATATGCTGTCAATGGATATAGGTTCCACACAAAAAGTCATTCGTCACGAGGGCCACAGACAGCAGTGAGATTTGTGTATTAGGATAAAGTTTTGGCACCAATGAAGAGGATTACTATGGAGTTCTAGATGAAATTATTCAACTGAACTATGTATCTCCGATGATGAAGCAGCCTGTAATATTTAGTTGCTCGTGGTTTGATACGAAAAATAGGGGAGGGACTCGCGTGCATCCTCAGATGAAGATGGTCGACGTCAATTGACGCGTGTACAATGGTAGTATAATTCGCGAGTCAAAAGATATTTATAATGACCAGGGTGACCTGGTGTCGAACCCAAATGAACGGTTTAAACTTAGTTGAAAAAGTTATTTAAACTAAAAGGGGGTTTTCGAAGTGTTTGGTTTTTTTGAACAAAAGTGTTTTGGAAAAGTATTTTAATAAAAGAGATGATCGGGGTTTAATTTTACCAAAAGTACTCAAAGGTTTTTATGAATAAATTCCTGAAATGATGTAGAGTGTGTTTTGAAAAGGTTTTGACTAATTTAGGCCTAGGAATGCAATTATCGATCAACCCTCACTGTCCGAATG
>JAWWMW010103826.1:0-10742 GCA_035048345.1 Echeveria elegans
TCATAGTTTCAAGTCTTATTACACTTTTAAAATAATTTTAAAAATAGTGAATGTTTATCTACTGAACTGAATTGAACTGAACTGAAATTAAATTAATGTCAAAAGAACAGAGCCGTTTGTGATAGAGATGATCACACAGTAGCCGGATGATCCTAGTTACCTTAATATCGAGCAGCCTACGTGGTTCCATGGCTGCTACCAACATACGATAAAATAATGTCACTATTCTGAATCTCAATTCAAAATTTTATTCAAGTTGACGTATGTACACAGAGAATATGAGAGTCTATCAGACGAATTATTTGAACTGTAATGCATCTATGACTTGAATCTGGAGTCTATACAAATATTTAAAATAGTTTTCTTGAAAGAATGTTACAACGTACATAACAATATAATCTAGAGACTTCGAAACTTTTAGTCTAGGCTGAGATATGCCGGCCTTTAAATGTTCATCTAACTGATATTAATATCTCGATTTTGACAAAAGGTGAATCTAGATTACTCTAGTTGGAAGGTAAATGGGAAGTTCATGAGGAAACATACCCATTATCCATGCATGGATGTTAGCAAAGTGTCCTTAATCTAATCATGTAGAGTTGGTAATTAAGGGGTTGTTACTTTTTCTTCGAGTTACATTGAGTACCGTTTCATACAAGATTACAAACATCCAGTACATCATTATCCTATTAGAGCATTTGTAATTAAATCTTTGAGCATATTTGTAACCGCTCGCATCTCCTTGAGCATTAGTGCACAAGTCTTCACTACTCCTTTTGTTCATCCATTTTTTAGCATTTGTATTTGAAATCTTTGAACACACTTGTAACCGCTCACATCTCCTTGAATTCAACTGCAATACAAAATACAACGCGCATCCACCATGATTCAACCACAAATAATGGAAGACCAGCTTGCTCGCCAAAGATGGAAAGAATGAAAGACATCCTCGCTCGAAGCGGGTGCAAAGCTTATATGCAGGAAAATAAAAAGCTCAAATAAATATAAGAAAAATAAGATAAAGTCAGAGTTTAAACTCCTAACCTTGAGGAACCGTGCCTCAAGCAATGGCACCACCCCAATTGGCAAAGGGTTAGTTACTTAAATGCTAGCTTCACCTACTTACTCATGATAATCTAGTTTCTAGTTGGAGATTTTCAGGTGAGCATGAGAGTGAGGGATTTTGAAAATGTAAAGACAAGTAGCTGATTTCCACCACTTCATTGGGAACTAACCGGTTCATAGTTAATTGTATTGAAGTTGATGTTCATCTGCCCCTGAACTCCACCTTGAAAATCATATATTCAACTTCAATCAATTTTTTGAAAATGGTAAGATTGGTTTCAAGTTTCAACTACTCCAACCCACTAAAGATAAGGCATTGACTTAAACATGAGAAAAGAGTAAAGTAACATATGCTGATCATCTGATTATATTCTGATGGTTGTTGCATAGTTTGAGTATCCGAGGAAAAGTTTTGTGATCCATTTCAAGAAAGTTCTTTACTGATAGTATTATTGTGATGCCCTAAAATTCAGAGAAATTTGAAGAGAACGTCCTCTTACACTCCATCCCACCTAAAGTCCTTCGCGATGACTAAAGGAGGAGTGATTGCAGCAGTGCATAGTTGTAATGATTCTTCGACGAACTTCAAGAACCCAATGTATTATTTCTTTGCATTTAATGACGCAAGAGAGTTGCGTTAAGGGAGGGTTGTATTAGCAGTTGATTTCTCATCAAGCTGGTTTTGAACGATACAATTTGAAGATCAGTGGACAATGCAGCATCAACCCAAAGATGTGCCAGTTTCAACTGATCACCTTGCGGATTTACATCACAACAACCATGTCCTGTTACCAATGATTCAATAGCCCTGTACACTGCAAAGAAGGAATCAATAGTTGGCAATGAATTTCCTGCCTTTGGACGATGAGCATGAATCCGAGAACATGCTGCACAAGGGTACATATGAATTGTTTAGTAGCTCAAAGCTAAGATTTCATATGTTATTACAGAAGGGAATTCGTTTAAAATATGCACCAAACTTCTGAGAACACTACTCTCAGTAGCCATTGCCTCTAGAAGCGCTTCTGCGGGAACTGGATGAATCAGCATGTTTTTTTTTTTGGATTTTGTCTTTGGTAACGGACACACGTTAAGTGCAGGTGCTTTTGCAATTTTGAGTTGCATGGTTTAATCCACTGTTGGATACAAATCCGAATTTTCTTCATATATTTTTCTGGTAATTTGAAATGTGAATCATTCATGTTTCTCTGATAGATCATTCTTCAATTCAATGCAACAACCCCAATCTAGTGTATATATAAATCATCTGAACTACACAAATGCTAAATGGGTTTACTTCTGAATGAGAAATTGTCTACTGCTACTGCTGGTAGTAGTTGAATGCCCCCCTTAGTCAGAATGAGCTCCACTCGCTGCAAATGAATGGTGCCTAAGAAATTGGAAGAAGAATGAGAGAACCTGTGCACCCATAATCTGGTCATTTCACAGGACTCCAAAAACGCGATAACATCCCCCTCATGACCACCCACCTCCCTTGTTGTGGCCATTGCAAGGCTTTTTGCTGGATATGATGTCAGAAAAGGAGTCCACCAACTGAGCAGCCAAGCTACTCGGGTCATTGATCAGAGTTTCTATAAATGTGCTGACTACTCTGCGCTCTTGTTCCGTTGATCTCATGCTGTACCATGTTAACAGTTTTAATCTGAATTCCTTGTTTATGTGACTTTCGCACTCCAGCCATCTGATCATCTTCACACAGTACTCAAAATTCTCGTCTAAGCAGCCAGAGCCATTGGAAACACCAGAATGTGAGTTCTCTATTAGAGTGCTGTCGCAGTCGTGGGCTTCTTCGTTCATACTTGCAAGTCTTTTCTTACAAGGCTGCGGATGTGATTCAACTGCTGCTGGACCACTGACCCACATCTGTGAGTCCCCGTTAACTCGAACCCTTGCCTGACCATCTTTCTCAACGTCATGCGAAATAGCACAACAGTTGTCTCCATCTTTGGAGTATTCGAAAGGAGTGACCGGCTCTTCATTTAGATCGGGCACTAAAACAATATTCAGATCAAAGTCGCTGCGTGACCCACAAGAAAACTGCTCTTTTGCTTCAGATTTCACCATTGGGTTTGCTTCACAATATTTAGCTATGTTGGCACGAGGCAATCCCTCCAAGCATCCTTGATTTTGTGCCCATGCCAATTTCAGAACTTTCCCAATATCTCGCACCTTAAACTCAGGTGATCTTACACCAACGCTAGGAACAGGGTCCGTGCAATGAGGACTTCTTTCAACATTGAAATTCCCAGTTTTGCTGCATGGAATCACCGAGGAAACGGAATCTGTGCTGATTATCTCTTTACTCTTCGTGAAACACTTCGTCATCGAGCGACCCAAGTTACCAGACTCAGTATAAGACACTACCTCAAAAGTATATTCGGTACACGGCTGAAGATTAGATATCAGAATCTTTTTTTGACTCGTGGGTAGAAGTGCAAGAGGCTCACTTGCTTGTTTTTCTTCCTTGCTCTTGAAATACCAAAGCTTGTATCCCTTAGTCTTCTCTGTTGCCGAGTTAGATGGTTCAACCAAGACAATGACCACAGATGAACATGTAACATCTTGGAAAAGGAATCTACAAGCAGGAGGTAGCGAATTTCCTGCCATGAAATGAACAAAAACGGAACTAAAAATAAAGACCAACACATAAACTAAAACATCAGTACAAGAATTGGACAATCTAAAAGTTGCATAAACTTCACAGACCTTTGAAACCATTTTCTTGGTTAGCCAACATAGCAAGCATGTCATCTACTTTCTCAATTGCGAGAAAGCAGAGATTCTGTACATCATTGGCAACAGAAAGGCGGCTGACAATCCCACGTTGCATTGATTCTAAAACCTCATTCAATGGACCAACCTCAGTTTCTAGCTTCTCCTTTGCTTGTCCAACAAGTTCAAACATTTCTTTAAACTTGGCCGTCCCATTTAAAAGCCTATAACTTAGTGAGACACGATAACAAAGAACATCAACACGTCGGGCCTCTTTCGCAACAACCAGTTGTTTTTTCCATGATCTGCAAGGATATATTTTAAAAGTAGCTATGTTATTCTGACAGTTACCCGCTTCAGTTAGATAACGACAGGCTTTTATCAAGTCGCCAAGGAAGGTTCTTACCCCAATATGCCTGAAACTTTACCACACCAATTACAACAGTAACTCCCATCGAGTTGCATCAACTGGCCAAGGTTCACTACTCCTACCTTCTTGCTTCGAAGTGCACACTCAATGTGGCAAGATAAGCCACAAGAGTATCCCGCGGGAACTTCAGGCGTGCATTCCAACCAAAGGCTAGGGTCCTTATTCTCATCGAACGAATGGCAGATGCAACATGAGCATCTCTTACAGAAGGCATCATCTAAGGATAAGCGGGCTCTGCAGGCGGAATTTTTACAGATCCATGAACCTGAGCTTCCAAAATCTGATGACTCATCTGGTTTTGTTAAATGAGTGGGATTTTCTCCTTTCCTAGGTTGTTTCTTTACCGAAGAGTTGTGCTGGGTATTAGTTGCATTTTTTGTATGTTCCAGCTTCTTTGATGGCTTGTTGTTTGTCCTGAGTTGATCTGTCATTTTGCGTTTTGATGAAGCTGAATGTTTCTTTTCACGATTGAAACAACTTTGAGTAAGCTCCTTTTTTGGTCCATACTTGACAAACTCATGGGGAAGTTCAAGGTTTCGTGATGTGTCATCAGAATTTCGATTCTTCTCTGGCGTGCTATGGACACTGGAGGAAAGACTCTGAACACCAGAAGCTGAAAAGGAATCAATAAGCAGCTATAACAAATAATGTAATGCTATAAAATCTATAGTTGTTTTTGCAATCATTAATATACTTTTCAAGTTAGAAAATTTACTAGCATGCATCTGCTCTATAGTAGTAACATTTCATGTCACATATCTTGATTTCATTACTACATCCTATTCATGCAAGATTAGGAGTTGCCAACATGGAGTAGAGTAACTATATATTTGGAACAGACATTCATCTACCAACATCCTACACAGCTGCAATGAATCAGTACCAATAAACAAAGAAAAAATAAACAACAAGAACACAAATGCCCCATAAAATATCGACATATTTGTTATTCAAAAAGGGAAACACTACCCTTAGCAAGCAATTTATCTTCCACATCCATTGCTTGCAACTTGGACATAATATTCAGCTTCCCAGCCACCAGTCTACCACCCTCTGTAAACCGTCAAAATCAATCAAATCACTGCCGTCATTTTTCAAGTACATAATGCCAAAGAGGAAACACACAACGCGTTAAAACTGGCATCCATATTCCAACATTGTCAAACGATACTCAAAACAAATAGTATCACATTACAACTACAACGTGCTCTGTGTTTTAGAAAAGCTGATTCAACTCCTCACGTTCACATTTAACCGTAGAGTTGAATGTTGATCACTGAAAGCTGATTCCCATACAAAGGTAATCTAAAGAGCTTAGAGTTAAACGAGTAAAAAATAGATATTTAATTGATTCGTAGTTTTAATTCATTTCATTAAAGAAATACTATCTTACAGATTTTCTAATGCACAAACTTCTCGACAATGCAGATCATAATAATAAAACACTAAAATCAAATACCAACCATCAGAAGCAGAAGAAGTCTCAACTTAGACGCATACAATTTTTGTAAATGACCAATTTTTGTTAAAAGAAAAAAAATGAATTGTGACTCTGAGCACATGAATTGGTAACACAACATGAGACAAAGTAAGTAACCACAGAAACAACCTGATCACAAATTAGGTGAATGCAAGAACAGCATATATCCGGATCTGAAGCGACAATGCCCTAATTCACAACATAACTCCAAAGCACAGCAAAATCCCTAAAAAAAAAAACACAACTTTCCAACCGAAACAAAACCGTAAGCGACAGAAATCGGAGAAAAAGCAAGTGGCGAATTGACAAATCGGAGGGAGGAGAACAGATTTACCTTCCGAATGCGAGAAAACCCTAGAGATTCCTTCCTTGGAACCAAATCGAGGCTGTAGCTGTTGACCGGCTTCCGACTTGATAACAATTATACGCTAGTGGTTCAACAGAAGAGAAAAATTAAATAAAAAGGCCTTTTTTTTGATACGCTATTGAAAGCGGCGCGTGACAACACGCGCTGGAATCTCTCTATTTTTTATTCCTTTTTTTAAACAATGAAAACTTATTGGTTAGGGTTGAGAAGGCACTCATTTTGGGCGGTGTATTATTTTTGTAGGGCACCTCTTGATGCTGGTCCAGTTATTTTGTATATCTGGATTTATATTAATTAAACAATAATGGTTGAAGTGTCCCAAAGGCCAAAACTATTCAGTCTGTTTGGTCATGTAAGATTGAAGGGGAAAGAAAATATAAAAGAAAAGCTTGGGGGCAAAATTCTTCTAATAAAATAGTACTCCCTCCGTCCTCTTTTGTTTTGTATATTTAATCACAAAATTTAAGAAATAATGATAGTGTGAGAGAGAAAATAATATAAAGATAAGTGAGTTGAGAATAAAGTATGAAATAGAATGTTATGTGAGAAATAAAATAGGAAAGATAATTGGCCGAAATGGAAATAGGAAAAACAAAAAGGGTCACCAAAAATAGAAATAAGAAGAACAAAAGAGAACATAGAATGTAGTTGGTTTGAAAAAGTCATGTACCCTTAAGTCTCTTGGAAGTGAGCAAAGGATTGATTGACATGCAACGTATTTCTTGTAGTTGCTGTTGACAAATGTTTGTCACAATTTTGCATATCTTGATCTGCCAGACAAAGCTAAGATGAAATGACCCAAGATCAGATGATGTTGAGGAGATGCATAAAATGGGGGAAATTGTCCTGTAAAAAGATGATTTGTACTTTGTTTTTCAATAAAAGCTTTGCCAAATCAAGTCAAAATTAACTTAGCTACGATGTTTTCCGTAACAGAAAGATAAGGCAACATCATCACGATGTGATCATATGTCACAATAGTACAATACGCATCAGCATGGCAAATAAAGGTTCCACATTTTTTAATGTAGGGTACATGACTACGGTAACTAGTGGACTACTCTAAATAATTGGAGTATATCAATTGTTGCTTGTTGAATTTTAAAGTAAAATGAATTCTGTATTCAGACGTTACACAGCGATTACGAGTTAAGAAATAACCAGACAGATAGGCCTCGACATCATTAAACAATAGTGTATTAAATCCATAAAAGAGGGTAACAGGAGCTATGTTTGTGCTTATTCAAGCTTAGTCCTCTCCCAATAACCACAGTTTGCAACTCATACTTAAAAGCCTAGAATGTAAACAGTTACATTTTGCAAATTTCCTCAGAGGCAATGTCAGATTTCATCAGCAGTCCGCACATCATTTTCAGAGCACAACAAGCCAGTTGATAGAGTTGTAAACGGATCCTGTCCTATTCTCGGTTAATCTCTTTTGTATCAGATACAGACACCAACTAAAATGACCAGGAAACTAATCCGTAAGTTATTGTTAATTTAACATGCATGGAGACAGTTGACAACTTAAACTACTAGCAACCTAAAAAAAATGTCATAGTATAACACGCACAAGCTGTCTTACATGCATTAAGTGAATAGTCTCTAAAATTTTAGAAAAAAATTAAATGAAAATCAGAAATATTTTATAATAAAACCAAACAAAACAAATCTTTACAAAATGTTCCGATCCATAATGCTTGAACGTGTACAAAATGCTGTTCTGGGTCGCCTTTTGTTAGGCAGTAATCACAGTTGGACCACCAGGTTTGATACCTTATAAACCAAGAGTGACACAGTCCCTGGTCCTGGCTTTTGTAAAGTGTAAGAGACAGTTCTATCTTTAAATCAAAAGTTTGTTGGATACATCAAAACAACAAGTTGAAATTTGTAAAAAAGCAAAGCTCTTAATGCTTAATGATCACTTGGCTCTATAGCTTTGAATCCTAAATTGTAAGTACAAGTCTCTTACCATACTTGGCGGTTAAGCAAATACTTTGAGGGAGTGGGTTCAATCAAGATCCATGTCAGAAATCGCTGCAGTTAGGATCTCCTGGAGTTCCACTAACCTTTTCTTCGTAAGTCTCACGCAATCCTGCAATTGCATTGGAATGAGTTGGAACTATTTCCGTGTATATATGAAAACAAACTATTGCAGCTAATGAAACTTTCAGGCATGAGTTGTTTAACATCGAATCCCAACACCATAAGTCACAATGAACGGAACATAATTCAAGCAATAAAAAAGCCTTCTAACCTTGAGAACTGATGAATGTGCTAAAGCAGGACCACCTGGCTTGTAAAGCGAGACAAGCTGACCTGATGCGTCGAGAACAACTGTTAAAAGAGTTTCCATAGTAGACTCTTCCTCCGCAGTGGGGTCAGCTAATATGTAACCCTTGTGGAGTACACATGTTAATGAGAACGGAACATTGGTGAGGTTCAGTTTCCTCTTCTCTTTATTTACTGGCTCCATATCTGTTTCTTTTCCGCCATCCGAAATAACCACAATTCTTCCATCATCATTTTGGGAAACTTGAGGAATTCGCACTAGTACAGGAAGCACTTTTAGTTAAACCAATAATCTAACACTGCAATCTAAGTACTACTTTTGAAGAATTTAGCAGAATAATTCAACAGCTGAAAAGTTAATAAAGTGGGATGTTGGTCTCACGATGGGAAAAAGCAGCCACAGATGCGAGCAACGCAGCATCGAAAAGAGCGCCATCCGCATCTAGACAGTATATGTCCTGCAAGGAATAGAAACACATCATTCTTCCATTATGAGACGAGTATGTTCACACAAGAGTAAGTTCATCCGCAACTGAAAAATGATAAGAACAAACTGCAAGTTCAAACATTGGGTATTTACCAGATACGCCATCCAAGCAGCTTTTCCACTAACCAAAGAGAGCTCCTTCAGATTAATCATCCCAGAACTGTATTAACCCACAAAGATACTACTTTTTGATGGTTGCATACATAGTGAATTTCCTAACAATTCTCATGTTTGCTCAAACTAAAAAATGAACACATGAAATGATTTAAACAATATCCAGACAAGATAAAAAAACATGCCTTAGAATAGTGTCGCTTAGCTGCTTCGACACAACTGGTGCTGCATCCGCAGGCCTTCCAGGCCTAACAAGAGGCGAACAGACTGGAGGCATGTGAAACTCAATAGCTGTGAAGAATGAAGATGCATAGAAACAGTATCATCAGTAAAACTTAACAACCATTTACAAATTTTTAAAAAGGAAAAACCATAGCCGACACACGACAACCAACCTATGGAACCCTCATCAGGCGACTCGGACATAGGTGTCATCACCTCCATCTTAATAGCAGCCAACATAGTCTACAAAAAAAGGGAGAAAAACATTCAGCACCACTAAATATTGCTTTTCAAAATTAGGAAAATAAATGACTCACAGTTGAACCAATCTTGAGAAGAGCAGAGCCATCTGAAGACGCAACAGCACCTAAAAAACACAAATAAAAACAAAGTAACTAAACAACACAACTGAGAAAGAAAGAAAAAAACATAAAAACGTATGCTAACCCATGGAGACATTGGTATTTCTAGCTCCTCCAATTGGACGTCCATCAGGTCGAATGGATTCAGCAAGATGACGCTCGTAAAAACGAAGAGGGAAAAGTTGGCTTACGGCATCCGCATCCAATTCGGACGAAAAATCGGCAGGCGGATCCATTTCCTCACTGAGATAACTAATCAACGACGAGAGAGGGCTGACGCGAGCAAGAAATTTGGCCGGAGCGATCAGCGATCTCTTCGGTTAGGGTTTAGCCGGAGGACTTGATTTACCTTTCTTTTTCTCACTGTGCTAGTTTCTTTAATATATAAAAATATTTTTTTATAAAATTATTAAAATGCGTAAAAAAAAGATGGGATTACATCTGGTCGTTAAACTTTTGAGATCATGTGGATGAGAGAATTAAACATGAAAATAAATAAAATAATTGAATTTAATGTGCAACCTGATAAGATAAGGGTAAAGCCGTCCAGAAAGGTGAAAAATATTTTCATTTTTTCGTCGCAGATATCAAATATTCAAATTCAGACGAATCGCGTCAGTCTTGGACATTAGGGTTTCCTTTCTGCTGCATTTTCAAATTCCGCTGGTGCATATTCGCTTTTCGTAAACAATGAGGAACTTTGATTTACATAATTGTTGATGTTATAGCTATGCATGTTGGTGATGAAGATGTGTCGTTGAAAATGAACTATCAAATACGGTTTGGCTGCATAAAGTTTTACTGTCATTTCATGTGCTCATCTTAAGCTTCTAACCAAAATGAAATTCTGTCTGCAGATATCAGTAGCAGCGCATACGGATACATATCTGACAAGAATAGAATATGAAATCGTTAGCCCTTGGCTCGATTATGTTTAGGATTCAGATGTCCTTCGTTCAGATTCTGTGCGACAGATCAGATATTAAATAAAGACTGAAAGTAAAAAGACACACAGAATTGGTAACCAGGTTCAGCTCCTTTAAGGCTTAGTCCGGGGAGCTTTTCCTCAAGCCCGGTGGAAACAATTCACTATTTAAAAATGTTCTTACAAGCCACTTACACCCTCAAGTAATGAACAAGTAATGAACAAACTAGTGAAGAGATATCGGAAAACCTCTGTTCCTCAATAC
>JAWWMW010103846.1:0-10738 GCA_035048345.1 Echeveria elegans
TAATTAAAAAATAAAAATTTTAAATTTTTAATGGGTCGGGTTGGACCCTTGTGTTATGTTGAAATTCAAACGAACCCTGTGGTCTGTGTAAATTTCAATTTTTAATGGGCCGGGCTGGGCCCGTGTGTTTCTCTAAAAATTTAAACGGGCCCGTGTGTATGTGTAAATATAAAATTTTAATTTTTAATGAACCGGGTTAGGCCCGTGTGGTCCCTATCAAATGAAATTTTTAATATTTAATTTTTAATAGGTCGGGCTAGATCCGTGTGGTCTGTGTAATTATAAATTATAAATTTTTAGTTTTTAATGGGCCGAGCTGGGTCCGTGTGGTTTGTGTAAGAATAAATTAAAAAATTTAAAAGTAAGGGCAAAATAGATAGTTCATATTTTGAAAATCCGTTCACCTTATTCTGTTATATATGACTTCTTCTTTTTCCGTACCTAATACTTACTGCTTATTTATGACAAGGGAAAGTCGCTCCAGTTCCATTTTTATAGTCGCCTTTTAGCTGTGAAATGAGGCTACTCCAAGCAAACTATGAAGGATTTTTTTGCAGGTTTGTCATTTGTTTGGTTTGGGATTGATAAGTTTGGCTTTGTATCTGTGAAATAAATTGATTTGGCTCTTCTAATGGCTTTCATTTCATCATGTTAATGATTTGGGTATTTGAAACAGAAGACCGGTTGCAAGGAATTCTATATATTTTTTATTTTGTTGGAAAAGATTTGAAAACGGTAACAATCTGCATTCTTAAAATTTTCTGATGGATGAACTTGTTATGTCTTACATGTTGGCTGTCGAAGCAATCCTTGTCCATCCAGGTTCCCAGTTTTCAAGCAACCAGAAATAAGTGGCAATTGCCTTTGGGCATGATGATGATATCTGTCTATTATCCTTGAAAATGGAGCACGAGATGTCCTTAATTCACTATTCCTCTTTCTCAATTGTTGTAAGCCAGAGTTTATAAGTGGAGAAAATAAAGTACAGTCAACCCTCTCTATAACATCTTAAAATGTTTGGACAAAATGGATAGGATGTTATATAAAAAAAGGCAGAGATTGTTATAACGAGAATTTTTATAAGAGAAAATTTGAAACGGTAATAGTTCAAGATGACTGTTATAACGACAAATCTGTTATAAGAGGCGTTGTTATAGAGGGGCTGACTGTATACCAAGACAAAGAAGTGCCACAAAGTATTCGGTTCGAAGAAGTCCCAAGGTGAGTAGGAAACTCCTTTACATTCATTCCCCTTCAAACTTGCTTGTATTCATAACCTATGAAATTTATTATTGAATTGCTTCTTTGACAAAAATTGGATTGAAAATCACTTCTGAGGGAGAGACTGAGATTTTATTGATGGTGTTTCAATGTCGATAGTATTGGTGCTCGTTTCTCTGGTGTGCTTAGAGTAGAATAAGTCGATAAAATCTCAATAAATATTGCAAGATTATGAGGTACATCGTTTATTTAGATACAGTGTTAACTAAAAACAGTGATGATAGTTGGTATTGGCTTTGTCCGCAAAATACAGTCTGAATGACAAAGGCAGGAAATTCATCGAACAGCTCAGTCCATCTTTTTTCTGAAAGAGCATCCCTCTGCGAGTCTAGCCTTTCCGCCTGTTGGCTGACATAAGATTGTCTGGCAGCTTGGACATGCCACAGCAGTTTGTGAGTGGCTGAAAATTGTTGTTCTGCAGAATAAATTAGAGATTGATGAACAAATCGTCAATGGAACTCATTTTCAAACAGCAAGGATATAGAGATCACTTACATGGTAAAGCATCCCGGACATTTAACATCCTACGTGCATAAGACAGAAAATAAATACACATATCAGCCGGCGTATTGAGATAAATTGAAGCAACTCTATACTAGCAGAAGCATGAGAGGAAGGGCTTTTTTTTTTCATACACATACCATGAAATAAGAGTTTGGAGACGGAACCAAGCGTTTTAACTTGTGCTTCTGCCTCTCAAACTCAGCAGGAGGATTTAGCAAATCGATGTCATTGGCAAGAGGCTGATCAGGAATACAAATAAGTTTAAAAAAAAGAAACTCAAACATAAAAAAGCAAAAGGATCAGTCTGGTTGGAAACTGATACACATCTCAAAGAAAGTAGCTTACCATTGCTAGATAGTCTGGCCACTAAATCAGTTGAATATCTCCAAGATAAGCCCTGAGATGTGTTAGATATTATATATATAGCAGGAAGCCAACCAGAACCATCTGGATAAAGTATGTTCATCAGATTCCTGTTTATAGATATTAGCCTTTCGTTTAGAGTTCTCTAAGTTTCTTACAACAATCAAATTGAGTAGTCAATCCTCAAAGATGTAGCACCTTCACGATTTAGCTAAGTTAATCTAGAAAATTAGACTAGAGGGCAAAGACTTGACAGATATTATTGGCTAAAAGCTAGCTAGCTAGCTAGCTAGCTGGCTCTATCTTTACTGCGGAGCTGAAATTTAGCCTTCTCAAAGATATCCCATGCAGTACTTCGCTCTGTTTCTTTTTGCAAGGATAACTTCTGATTAGCTTCTAATTCAAGTGATGTACTTTGCAGATTTTTCTGACACTCCTTGATCTGATCAGACAGTTCAGACAACCGAATATTTAGGCCATTTGTCTCCATTTGGTATGCAGATACTTGCTGCTCGATTTGGATGAGCCTCTTCCGAACATCTTCAGCATCATTTATAAGGGATTGTACACGTTCCTGTGAGCAATTGAATGACTTCATTACTGAAGAATGCTCCGATGAGAGCTGCTCCAGACGGAGCTTTTCTTTGTTGAGCCTATCGAGAGTGTCATGAAACAAGGAATCATTGCAGATAGAGAGTTCGATTTGGTTCAATGATGCAGCAGCAGCAATGAATTCCTTCACTCGCTGGTGAAACGGCCTGTAATCAACTTTTAAATGATCGAAGCTTGCAAAGACTGTGTTCGCCTCCTTCGTCATTGAATCATGATTTGACGGGTTCATTGACTCTAACCGAGCTATGAAATTGGTTTGGATGAGCGTAGCAGCTTGCCCAAATGCTTCCAAGATGGCAGCTGCAATGACATTGTCTGATTCAGCAACGTATGGTGGACTTCCCGGAGCTGATGGTTCTGTTAGATTAGTGGCTGGAACATCTTCTACAAAACTTTCTTGAGGAACTACAATAGATTTTTCAGCTATTGAGTTTGAAACTGATTGGGCTCCTTCATCGAACTCGCCAATACCTCGTGGGACATAAATAGGATCAAAGTTTGGAAATATATCTACAAAAGGAAATATGCAAGAGTCATTTCAATGCAAGGCACAAAAAGTGAAGAGAAAAAAAATCTGATATGAGTCACAGAACTTGCAGAAAAACTAACTTTTGTCAAGCGGGAGTATCGAACATCGAGGGGAAGCAAAAGCAAGGCGGCTTAGCCAACCTAAATATTGAGCTCCCAACATAGCAGAAATGCACTTCTCTACAAAACAAATAGTTCAAATATGTTAAAAGAATACATTAAAGAAGGCGCATCTCAAATTCAAGACTAGTAAAACTCTGTTTTAAAGAGATGAAACCTTGTGGATGATTAGTGGCTGCAGCGACAATCCGCCTTTCAAAGTTGGCTTGAAGTCGCTGAACAGTTTCGTGGTCAGGTAATTTAGCAGGAGCGGTGTTAACAACTTCCTCCATCTGGGAATCATATGATAACTCTGCTCCTTGGTCCACATTGGTGATAGTGGACTCAAAAGCCATTACTTCATTTATAAAGTCCTCATCAATATCGAAATCTTGAAGGTCAGTTTCAATCAGTGCTGGGATTTCTTTACCGTTTGATGACGCAAATGACACAGCCGAATAAGGGGAGAGTTGAGCACTAGGGCTGAGGCTGGCAATATTCTCCTCTGGTTTGGGTGTCTTTTGCAGTTTGCAACTTGATTCATCATCCTCTGTTAATGGATAATCATACTCGATTATGTCTCTCAACATCTCAGGGGATATATCGTCAAGCTCCATAGTACTCATCACCGATGATCCTTCTTTCGCATCCAAACTCACAAGTGAAGCCATTGAATTCGAAGAGAATCGTCCACTGCTGGCACTCGGTGACCCCTCCAGTTCTGTAATTCTTAAGCGCTTCCTATGAGAATCATCTTCCACAGGAAGGGGATGGTTTTCTCGTTTTCCCAACCTTGGAGGAGTCCTCAAATATTCTGTCTCCTCTACTGTTACACTTTTCATACAAGATACCGGCTCATCCAGCCACTGCCTAAATGAACAAGCCCCTTTTCCCTGTCAAAAGACATCACTATCACTAAACATCAACCAGAAACAAACCAACAATAAAATCGCTCGAGTCACCGGGCTACACTAAAACATGCATCAACGACAAAAACAACAATATGTCCATAAGTTAACGCAAAATTTTAAAAAAATGCAAACTGAAACACAACAGCTGTATATAGACTGAAGGACCGACCTTGGGAACTCGACATTTGAAATATTCTCTGCCTGTTGCAGCCTCCCGCTCCAATAAGCAAACCCCAGCGCCACATTCGCATATAGGGTACTCCAACTGCCTTACACCTCTGGAGTCCAACTTATTGCGCATTACGAAAAAACCACAACTCATCCACTAACAAAAATTACAAACACCAAACCTAAATCACACTTCCGGCATCATCAACTCTCTCACTGAAAATTGATCACAATAATTCAAAAAAAATTGAAAAGCTTACAGATTGTGCAGGGCATTTGTAATACACATCGTGAGTATTTTTTGCAACGAAAGTCACGCAAACGCCGGCACCGCAACGACAGATGACTTCTGAATAACCAGGAGAAGCTACACTGCTTGTATTAAAATTCGGTTGACTGAAACTCCCCGTTGACCTTTTAGTAGGACACTCGGGAGCCCAATGACCGGGCTTTCCGCAACTGAAACAGTTGCCTTTCTTCAGCGGCGTCGTTTGCATATTCATCGTCGCTATCGTCGACATTACCGGTTCCGAAGCAGACCTCGTCGGCGTTTCTTCCTGCCAACTCATTTTCCGATAACGAATCCAATCAAATAAATAAATAAAATTCACTCCTTCCGGTCGATCTCCATCTGTGTGTCACATTGAAATTCAGATTCGTGGAGCGACGGAGCATCGGAAAACCGCAGTTTGAAAATTCAGAAAACGACGACGGTGGCCGACTGCACCTCGCAGCGGTTTCTGAAACCCAGACCGCGGAGGGGTAATCCGGTCATTTGAGTGATACAGAACTGTAGCCAATTTTTGCCACGTGAAAAATGACAGTAAAATACAGAGTCAGATTTTTACTTTTTGATCGCTGGGCCACACCTTGCTAAAATACAAACTTACCCCTACCAATCACTCTGATTAGGCGTAAAGGAGGTCTCCCGGTTGAACCGTATGTTATCCTGATTTCGGTTCGTTGTGGGATTTGGCGCTCCGGAAACGAAACCCTAGAGCTGAGAAGGACGAAGAAGCTGAAGCGATTCGCCGGCTCCGGCTCGTTGTTGTTCGAGAGTAGGAAAGGTATGCAAAGTTGCACTGATTTAATTGATTTTTTTATGATTTCAATGTTATTGAGTCGATTGAGAAATTCTGAGTTCTGACTAGGCACGAGCGGCTGTAAGGAGTTAGGGTTTGAATAGAATCGGTTGAGAATGGGATCATGAATGTGGTTGGATTTAGTTACTGGTTTCTTTCTTTCTGTGTTATTGTGGATTTTGGTGTGGTAAAATTGAGTATGATGTCGTGGATTTGTTTTGCGGATGATTGTTTGAGCATGACTTTGCTAGTCATTGATCATTACCTTTTCCAGGAGGGGATAGTAGAGTTGCAGTAAGTTATAAAGACTTGGAATGTCTTGTTTGTGAGGAAAATGGGAATGGTTTGTAACTATAAAAATGAAAGCATTGAGAATACTTATTTCAGTCCATACGAGGCTGCTTTATACGAGCATACTACTAGAAATACGGAGGCAGGGTAGAGAATAGAGAGTACTTTATACAAGCACACTAATAGCACCAATTCGGTTACGCACAGCCGCTCACTATTTGTACGCCTTGACAAACTTGTAACAGTTTTCACCTGATAACTGAGATAATTTACATAAGATATTCCCTTGCTGGGATACCTGGTAGTGGGAATGCCGATTGCGCTGCATTACAGCTCTCTGATTACCTGCCATGTGTTCTAGAGCTTTGACACTGCACGTAAGCTTACGCTATCTAGCTGATTGATGTTCAGAACCTGCATGATTTAAAATAACTTTGTTCTCTATTTCAGCAGGGCGATAGTTATATTTGTCGGGAATAATGAGTCATTGGTGCTGACAGCCCGAGCACTATTTTATAGCAGCTCATGACGATGATATCCACAGAAAGTTTCACAGCAGGTTCACAGATTTTTCTCTCTAATTGTTTACCGCAAGTGTGATATACCGACTGCCACTGCATCGTTATTTGCATATGTAAATTAAGGAAAATGTTGGTAATCTTTGGACTTCCGTCACATAAAAGTGACCACAGTTCTTTTGCCCTCCTACCTGTTCAGATTATTCACTTTTGGCGATTTTGCAGATTCGAGGAGCTCTGCATGTCCATGTGTTTGAAATATCTAGTTGTCTATCAAAACGAATGTGTTGCATCCCCCTCAATGGTCAAATGGAGTTAACTGATGGAGTTTATTAGTAATGGTGATTCAGAAAACAAGCTAGTCAAAGAAGAATCCGCCACAGTTCCAAATTCATGACATCCATCACGAGGATACAAACTGTACAAAAGGTCAAATGGAAGAGGCAGTTGGGTGTGATCGGAAATGTCAATTTTAGAGGATGAAGGCTAAGGTAAACTGCATGACACTTCTGCTTATAATTTGTTTATAGCCTATTGTCTTGCTGCTTGACAGTTGTCTAACTTGGTGGTGTTTAATTAACTCAAAGCACCTTACAATCCTATATGTATCTAGAACCAAAAGGTGTGATGCACTTCCTATGGACAGACACAAATAGAGTTAGTGGGTCAACTGATTACTGAACAATGCATACTGTAGTACGTAGAGTTAGAGTATGAAGGTGTTTAAACAAAGCTTACTGAGAATTTTTTTGACGCTAGTTCTATATGGATGCTCTGATTTTCTAATCATTTGTCTATGTCTCATTCCATTTTTCAAGCAAGAAGTAAAAACTTAAAGTCAGGTTCAGCAAGAAAAAGGAATACGGTGACCTGTCTATTTGTTTCCGCCTTAGAAGTATTATTCTGATACAGTTATGCTCGTATTTGGAACATTAGCTATATCGGATTATTTTGTTGGAAAGAAGTCGATGCGTCTCATATATATTACTAAGCATGGCAGACACTGCTAGTCTTCTGTGGGAAGGCTTATATAAATAGATCTGGACTCCATTTTTACCGCATTTTATAACTCACGCTACAATCTCCATTGATAAGGGTCAATTGCATCTTTTTATGCACAAATACAAATTCTATAAAGAAAGTCTTAAATTATAAACTTTGTTAATAGTCTATTTCATGCTTTTATCAAAATTGTTGAATCATCAATCATGCAAAGGAATGTGAAGATAAGTCAAAGACTTCGAAGTTAAGGAATAGAAAACAGAAAGGCTGGCACTAAAGGGAAGAGTGGCGCTGCCAAGCTGATGCACCGTGACTCGCTCTTAGGCTGAATACCTGAAGAGTGAACTACATGAATCTTGATACATCCATGATCCATCTGCAGGTGAGTTATGATAACTTGGAAATTATTTGTTCTACCATTTCAAGTACTCTATGAATAAAATGATAAGCAAATTGTGATAGGCAGCGGAGGTTGAACCAAACTCAACCTTTTTTGAAATTCAGACACTTCTCAAGTCTAATTTAAATAAGTTTTTAACAATTTTTCTCGCAAGTTTCTTGGTTTATTCATAATAGACAAAAGCAAGTTGGAACCATGGTTGTCTACAAAAACAGGTGTTCTGTCTTGTTTATGCCACTAATTTGATTTTAAAAAGTTAAAAGAATAGACCAGTTACCAAACATTATAAGCTGGATTCTTGCTCCCTTGTTGACTGGTGCTCCTAAGTGTCCTTTTATCACTTTGATTTTGTACTGTTTCCCTTTGAAACTGGAATCTGCTCATCTTTGTCTTGTTTATTTTATGCCCCTATGGGATTATGACATTTGATAGTCCCAAAACTCTCTCCTATGCTTCTTTATTAATTCAAACCTTAGCTTAGCTGATATGCTGTGTATTGCATAAAATATCCGATTCTGTCTCATAAAGCATTCATCCTTTTCACATGTTGCAATCTAATGTGTTATGAAACGTCAACATTTATATGCCTTTCTTTCTTGCCCAGCTTGTACCTGGATTCTTCTGTTTATGCTTTATTTAGGAGTGTTGTTTAGAAAACATTACTTGCACTGTCATTTGATTACGTTTTGTGAAAGATACTATTTTTTTCAAATACACTGTTGGATTCAAATATAGTAGCTTCAAAAAGACATCATTTTGATACTTTTTTGTTCTAGTAAACTATTTAAGTGGTTGAAACCAGCTGCTTGCTTTTGTTTCTTAATTCTGACCTGATGATTCTTCGACATAAAATAGAATGTTTGTTTGATGAACAGAAGAAACAGGAAAGTGGGAGTGATGTGCTTTTCCTCTTATGTTCAAGATTTCAAATTTGGTGGAGGGGAAAGTGGAATAAATAATATTTTATTTCAAAAAAAAGTAGCTAAAAATCGGAAAAACTAACGTTTTTGCATGTGAACAACAGAAGCAAGCTGATCCAGAAATAGCAGAGAAGGAGAGAGAGAAGAAGTCGCATCATTCCTCACGCCGCCCATTTTGTCTTCTTCCTCGCTGCTCACACAAACCCCCTCTTAATCCCAAACCCTAATTCAGTCCTCTCTGGTACTAATTCCACTAAAGTTTCGAGCTTGATTGGAATTGTATGGTTTTCTGAGAAGCGAGATTGGCTCAGTTGTCGTCACTGGCATTTATGACTCCAATTCGTGCCCTAATTTTCACGGAATTGGTTGACGGTTGCTGAATTAGTTCGGCATGATGTGCGTTAAGGTTGGTGGATTGAGTGTATGAGGGTGGCTGGGTAAGTAAAAATCTCAGCTTTGAATCAAACTGAGTTGATTGGGGGTCTGAGGTATGAATGCTAAGATGAGCGTTGCTGTGATGTGTGTGTGGATTGTGTTGGGAGCAGTGGAGGCTCGGAGTGCCTTTAATCGCGATGCAGTGGCACTAAGAAGTTTCAAATCAGCAATATGGGCTAATCCGGGAGGTGTGCTGTCGAGCTGGGATTTGGTTACTGGGCACTGCCAGTGGTTTGGAGTGAAGTGTGATGATGGTTTTGGTAGAGTGATCGGTCTAAATTTGACTGGAGTTGGTGATACGGGGAGGAAGGATAATGGTGTGCTGGCTGGAATGCTAACTGATTCTATTGGGAATCTGACAGAGCTCCGGACGCTTTCGTTGCAGCACAATGAAATTTCCGGTGAGATCCCGGCAAGTATTGGAGCACTGAGGAAGCTTCAGATTTTGGAGCTGCAAGGTAACAATTTTTCGGGACAATTGCCGGGTCAGCTAAGTCATCTATCATATCTTAGGTTACTTAATTTATCTGGCAATGCATTTTCTGGTAAAATTCCTGTGAAGTTGATCAGTTACGGCAGAGTTGTTAGTATAGATTTGTGTCAAATAATCAATTGTCAGGTAAGATACGGATTGCTCAATCCGGTAGCGGGTGTCGGTATCTTTCTCATTTGAAGCTTTCGAGTAACTGGCTGGCTGGGAATATTCCGGATGAGATTGGTAACTGTACAAAGTTGAGAACGTTATTGCTTAACGAAAACATTCTTGAAGGTGCAATACCGGATTCAATTAGGAGAATCTCGGAGCTTAGAGTTCTTGATGTTTCAAGGAACAGTCTTGTTGATAGGATTCCAAAAGAGCTAGCACAGTGTAGGAAGCTTTCGGTCATTGTGTTGACTAATTTGGATAGTTATTATTCAGGCGATGATGGATCTGTAGATAGCTCTAAAGGCGAGATCAATGCATTTAAGGGAGGCATTCCGCCAGACATATTGTTGCTGCCGAATCTTCAGATGTTTTGGGCTCCTAGAGCAAATCTTGGTGGTAGGTTGAGTGTTCAGTGGAGATCTTTTTGTTCCCTCAGAGTGCTCAATCTTGGACAGAATTACATAAATGGCATCGTTCCTGAAAGTTTGCAGTTATGTAGAAATCTGACATTTCTAGATTTGAGTTCGAATGGTCTGGTGAGGAATCTGCCATCTCAGTTGAATGTTCCATGTATGGTGTACTTCAGTGTCAGTTTGAATTTTTTGTCCGGCAACCTTCCTTTTTTTAGCAGGGGAAGCTTTTCAGACAGTAGATTACTTACCGCCCAAGATCCTAGCTTTCTTTCCAAGGAAAATATCGGGAATGCATATTTCAGTCTAAATATTTGGTTTAACCAAGTAAGCAGCTCATTTGGATCAGTGCTTCCTGACAGTGTTGCAATAACTCACGACTTTAGTTGGAATGCCTTTACTGGCATAGTTCCCAGGTTCTCATTAGGTACTGAGTTAGTTTGTGTTGATATTCGACCCTCTTACATGCTCCTACTGAGCAATAATAAATTTAAGGGTTTATTACCGAAAACCACCCGTAAAATACGGGTTTTTCCAATAGCCACCCGTAAAAAGTGATATTACCAAT
>JAWWMW010103857.1:0-10738 GCA_035048345.1 Echeveria elegans
ATCATTAATTACAAATGTGTTATTTTATTCAATTAAAAAAATACAAAATACAAAATTAAAATAGTTAGAATTAAAAACTAGAAAATTCAACATTTAAAACTAAAAATAAAAAATAAAAAATTTAAATTTACAAAGACTACGCGGGTCCATCCCGGTCCATTAAAAAATAAAAATAAAAAGTTTAATTTACACAGATCATACGCACTCAAAAATTGATCGATCGAGTCCCACAAATATTTAACCGATTCGATTACGCATTCAGGACGATGTTTTTCCATCGAAACGACGGATGGTACGCTATTTTAAAATAAATAAATAAACTAACGGTTACCATCTCAACTTCTGAAGATAGATGTTTTACTGTTATCGACCGCAAATGTCATACTCTGTTTTGAGTCCCCTCCTCTCTCTTCCCTAACTCACCGCCCAAACAATCCTCCACATTTTTACTCTCTCTCCCCCCTCCGGAACCTTCTCTCCGCGCAGCTCCTCACCGGTACGTCTCACTTCCCTAGCTATCAATTCTCCACTGTCACAGTCCCTCGCTACTCAGATCTGCTTGCTCTCTTCTCGCTAACGCTTTTTTTTTTTTTTGAATTAATGCTTGACTTCATTTTCCTCTACAGATCCTCCATTAGCTCAGATCTCCGCTCCGATGAGCAGCTCCGGCGATCTCCGCCTCACGTCTTCTGTTTCTCTACTACTATTACTCTTATCTCTTCTGTTTGTTCAGATCGTGATCGGAGCCGATTACGTTCCGGCGGATCAGATAATCCTTGACTGCGGCGCTGACGCCCCGGAGACAACCGACGCGGACGGACGAAAATGGACGACCGACGCAAATTCTAAATTCCTACTCACCTCTTCAACCTCGTTGACTTCCGTTGCAGCAACTCAGGATCCATCTGTTCCGGAGATTCCCTTCATGACTGCTCGTTTGTTCAAATCAAATTTTACGTACAGTTTTCCGGTCACTACTGGAAGAAAGTTCGTTAGATTCTACTTCTATCCGGCTGCTTATGGTAACTTTAACGCTAGTGATGCTGTGTTTTCCGTTTCGGTGTCTGGAAGATATACTTTGTTGAAAGGGTTTAATGCGTCACAAACTGCTTTAGCTCTGAATTACGCATTTATAGTGAAGGAGTATTCAGTTAATGTTGATTCGGAGGTGTTGAATGTGACGTTTAGTCCGGGGAATTCTTCGAATTCGTATGCATATGTGAATGGTATTGAGATTATTTCTGCTCCTGATATTTATAATACTGAGGATGGGAGTTCGCCTTTGATTGGTCAGAGTACGCCATATCTGATAGATAATAGTACTGCACTTGAGAATGTTTATAGGCTGAATGTTGGCGGGAGTGATATCTCGCCTTCTCATGATACTGGGATGTTTAGGTCATGGTATGATGACTCCAGTTATATATATGGAGCTGGTTTTGGAGTTACTATAAGTGCTGGTGCAAATATGACTATAAGGTATCCGACCAGCATGCCCACTTATGTAGCACCTGTGAATGTTTATGAAACTGCTAGATCCATGGGGCCGGATCCGAATGTGAATGTTAATTTTAACTTGAGTTGGATCCTGCCGGTAGATTCTGGTTTTGCGTATTTGGTGAGGATGCATTTCTGTGAGCTTGAGGTGAATATTACAAAAGTCAATCAGAGAGTGTTTCAGATCTTTGTCAGCAATCAGACGGCTGATGGTGAAGCTGATGTGGCTGGTTGGACTAGAGGCAATGCAATTCCTATTTACAAGGATTATGTCGTTTTCGTGACCAAGGGAGAGCCGCAGGAAGATCTATGGATTGATCTGCACCCGAACACACATACAGGGTTTCAGTATTATGATTCAATCCTAAATGGGTTGGAGGTGTTCAAGATAAGTGATTCCAAAGGAAACCTTGCTGGGTTAAATCCGATTCCAGCACCACGTTACATAGTTGACCCTAGCAAGGTTAGACCAGTACATCATTCTGGCAATTCTAGTCAGAAAGCAATAATTGGTGGGGTTTGTGGTGCATTTGTAGCCCTTTTAGCTGGCTTTCTCATTTGCTTCATTTCAAGACGCCGAGCGCAAAGGATGAAAGATTCTGGTTCAAGTGATCCATCCGGTTGGCTCCCACTTTCATTATATGGGAATTCTCACTCCGGCGGTTCAGGAAAAACCAACACGACTGGAAGCATTGCCTCCTCCATTCCCTCAAATCTTTGCAGACACTTCTCTTTCGCGGAGATCAAGGCTGCCACTAAAAATTTTGACGAGTCTCTTATTCTTGGTGTGGGAGGTTTTGGAAAAGTGTACAGAGGAGAAATTGATGGCGGGACAACAAAAGTTGCTATCAAGCGAGCCAATCCATCTTCCGAACAAGGATTGCATGAGTTTCAAACAGAGATTGAAATGCTTTCAAAGCTTCGTCACAGGCATCTTGTTTCTCTAATTGGTTACTGCGAGGACAAAAATGAAATGATTCTCGTTTATGACTACATGGCTCATGGAACACTTCGCGAGCACTTGTATAAAACTCAGAACCCACCTTTGTCTTGGAAACAAAGACTTGACATATGCATTGGAGCTGCCCGTGGTCTACATTATCTTCACACTGGTGCCAAGTACACCATTATCCACAGAGATGTCAAGACAACGAACATTCTCCTAGATGACAAGTGGGTAGCAAAGGTTTCCGACTTTGGATTGTCAAAAACAGGCCCAACTTTGGATCACACACATGTCAGTACTGTAGTGAAGGGTAGTTTTGGTTACTTGGACCCGGAGTACTTCAGGCGACAGCAACTGACTGATAAGTCTGATGTCTACTCATTTGGGGTTGTTCTTTTCGAGCTTTTGTGTGCAAGACCAGCCCTGAACCCAACTCTCCCCAAGGAGCAAGTAAGTTTAGCTGAATGGGCTGTGCATTGCCATAAAAAGGGCATTCTGGATCAGATAATGGACCCGCTCCTGAAAGGGAAAATCGGTCCTGAATGCTTCAAAAAGGTGGCTGAGACAGCAATAAAATGTGTATCTGATCAGGGTATTGACAGGCCCTCAATGGGTGATGTGCTCTGGAACCTGGAGTTTGCCCAACAGCTTCAACTGAGTGCAGAAGAGAGTGGCAAGATTGTAAGCGAAATGGACACTGAAGAGGGAATAGGGTTTGAGAAAAGCAGTGGAGGAAAGAAAGACCCCAATGCTTCACATGACTTTGACAGCAACATGACAGACTCAAGGAGCAGCGGCATTTCAATGAGCATAGGTGGGAGGAGCCTTGCAAGTGAAGAGTCGGACGGTTTAACACCAAGCGCTGTGTTCTCACAGATCATGAATCCAACAGGACGCTAGAGTTGGAATGTTCATCTCTTCTTGGAATCATTCACGTACGAAATCAACTGTAAGTTACCCAATATCTTACTAATTTTCGATGAAACAATATTGTTTATTTATATTTCTTCTTTGATGAAGTCTATTATATGCAAATACGGAAGCTGAGTGTACAATCATGTTTGTAACTTACATAAATATCCCTTTTATTGCCTAGCGATCTCTGGCATTCTGGTTATCGGAAGCCATAGACATTGAACCTACTTTTGAAGGATAACCGCCCTTTTCAATGTAAGTTGTGGTCCATTACAGAATAATGTAGTAGTGATAATTAATCATCAATCAATGCATAAAATCCGGTAAGCCATGTGAAGGGCAAAGTTAATTAGTTGTTGGCAACTTGTAAGGCCTAAAGAGCGGAGCTTGTTTTGTTCCGCGAATTAGTTAATTTTATACTAGATGTTGACATGTATTATTAATCTTATCATTGTCATTATGGAGTCTAAACTTGTACATTTCCTAGCATCTTCGTTTCAACAGCAATGACACTTTTTGTCTTGCCGTGTTTATTGCTCACGTTCCTTATTTGAGAAAGCCGTTCTACTCACTGATGGCTAAATCTAACAACCGTAGCATTGGAAGTGTAACGGAACGTTGTACACCGTACTTATTTTAGTATAAAAAAGTGTTTTCACGTCAAATATATGAACCTTAGACAGCCAATTACCAACACATCAGGAGGGCCTGCTGGTTAGAAATTTCTTCATTTTCCCATTGTCAAATCATTCATTACAGCACCAAATTTCGTAAGGGTTAGAGCTACTGTCGAATGATCCTTCTCTCCTATGTTTTAAAATTAGCAATCACCTGTCGTGTTATTTTTTTAGCGGAACGCGTAAAACTTACTTTGTCATGTATGCCGCCGACCTTGACAGAAAAAAACAGCAGTCCATTGACCCAACATACCAAGTTCAGGTTGTTGCGGACCAGAAAGACTTGGAATCCTCTTTTAAGTCCTACCTCATCTGGTTTCTGATAGGTTTCAGAATTTAAGTTTGCTGCACATACTTCTAATCTAAAAGGACAATGTTGCATTTAAATATTACTGTTCTCATTGACAATTTCACTGACAGTTGCAAAAGAGAGTTTTATAAAAGGTACTCGGACATTTTCATCATGTAATTGTCTTTTTGAATTATAAGAAATAAATTTATTTTCATCATTCACGGTGTAGGTTTCTAAACACAAGATCTCATTATGCCTCATCTCTGACCCCTGAACAGATTTAGCAGGAGGTTCAGCTGTCAGCGAAGAGACACAGACTCCCACCTAAATAAATTATAATAAGAATTTACAAGCTAAATACCCTTATATGTACATTGCCCTCATCCGATCTCTGCAGCTCAATTTTGAGCTGTCAGCTGCCATGCTGATGTATTTTCGAACCCCTGAAGCCTCTAGAGTTTAGAAGTAGTAGAAAGACAAACAAGCAAAGACATTGTTACAAATGGATTTTCCATACTAACCGGAATAGAAAACAGGTAAAAACAAAACACTGAGGCTGTCCGTAAAAAACTAAAAACACTGTTCGTTCAAATACATCACACGGGAAAATTATAGGCAGTATGCGTCGGTGGCTCTGGTGCTCGCTTCTAATGATGCCGTTGCTGACTTCTCAAAGTTCACAGAGAATAAGATTTTACATAAACTAACCTGTTCCAGCGTTTTGCATTTGCACGCAATATCAATGGACTCATCATGACTACACGAAATCTGTTAGGAGGCTGAAAAAAGTTGTTAATTCAGGAAGGCCGTCTAGGGGTTTGGACTTGGGAGCTCTCAGGCTTGTCTTCTGGAGACTGATGACTCTCTGAACCAGAAGTTCGAATGTCCTCCATCATTCTATCTACATCGTCCATTTTAGGTCTCATGTCAAGTGCTCTTGCAACGCAAGCCATTGCGATTTGTAAGTAAGCATTTCCTATAGGACAACACAAAAACTGTAGACGTCTGATTTCTGAGAGAATTTTTCGTGTTTCCATAGCTTCCGGAGCTCTGTAACCAGCAGCTCTGGATGGGACGGCAGGGAAGTTCATGAGAGAAGCCAACCCAAAGTCAGAGATGGATCCAGTAAAATCTTGGTTGAGGCTTTAATGTTTCCATGAACAAATCCCCTGGCAACACAAAGATTTTTAAAAACATGCTTCAAATAGAAGATGTATGTCAAAAAAAAAAAGTATACTTGCGACTTTTATGCTACACAACTTAATTAGGATGCATTAAATACAAATTCTTTGAAGATTCTGATCTTTTTGATGACCATCGAAAAGAACAAATGAATCAATTGCGAGAAACAATAACATTTCAAATTGAGGAAACCAAGTTTCGATAATGAAGATGGTGTGAACATGAATATTAATGAATAACTCGTGTGTGATATTATATTTTGACTAGCGTACCGCCCGTCGTTCTGACGGAATGCGGCGGAAACAATCATTTGGTATCCTATTTTTATTATTCGTCGTTCCGAATGCGCAATCGAACCGTTCAAATAATAGTTTGCTATACAAGCATTGCAAGGATAAGTGAAAAAGTTGGATGTATGAGCATGGTTTATATAGAATAGATTTTTAACTTTGTAAAGTAATTTAAGCAATGTGGGATAAAAGTGTTTTGGTCTCGTGTATTTTGGGCCTAAGCCTTTTGGGCCGGAAACGGATTTTAGCGACGATTTTTACAATTTTAGAAACGAAAGATTCGTCGCTATATGTGTGAAACAGGACACTGTATTCTTTTATTATAATAGATATCGTGCGCCTTCATGCTGAAGGGGTGGAAGCCAAAACTGGCTCTTGTCACTTCCTTTTGTCATCCAGTTATTTTGGTTGGACTATTGATGTTTTAAGGACATCTTGAAAATGTGATGTGGTTCCAGCAGGCAATGAGTAATAGAAATTACAGAATGATGAATTTAGCAGTTAATTTAAACTGGCTTGAATACTCAACTTTTAGCTTTGGAGCAAGAAAACGTTCAAATAGTAAATTCATGTGAAAAGGGTATCTAGAGTCTCTTAATTTCTATGTTCATTCAGTTTGATAATCTATTATATTCTCGTCCGCCCCTTGGTATCATTTTCATGTTCATTTATTGTATACAGCAGAAAACTAATGAAGAAATGGTGCAAGAAGCATGGCTACACATACCCAACAACGTGTGAGAATATCCATCTAAGGATCTCATAATTATCCAGCATCTCTCTAACGATCAATCGCTTCAGGCTTCAACTCATCAGTCCCCAAGGCTAACGTGCTGACGACCCAACGACCACTCTTCTTTAAAAATTTCTAGAACCATACATCTCTTAACACATAGTTTAACAAAAAGTTCCAGTGAGTAAAAATACCAGATTTGGAGTTAGATCAGAACCATAGACATAGAAGTTATAGGCTTATAATAAATGGGAGTAATATGATATGAATTCACGCTGACGGCTCAGATTACGGTGGGGAAAGAATGCACATGGAAACCTCCAAAAAGACACCATGCCCTTTTGTTCCTTTTAACATATAAATATACATCTCAACCATTAACATAGTTATCACTCCTTTTTCGCTTTCCGTATGGATTGATGTATGACATCCTCTATGTTAAGAAGACCTATATATTATGTCTCTTTGAGTTCATATCGAAAATACCCAATTAAAGATATTCTTGCTACATGGATTTTGATGAGTTTTCTCATGAATGAAGCTTGGAATTCAAAGAAACTAGCTGTAAAAAAAAACACAAGTATCCATTTGCAGTTTGCTGTGTTTATGTGTGTGGCCTGCATGTTAGAGTAAGTAGGCAACAACCGCATATGTTGTAGCTTGTACGTCAAATTCGAATTTCTATCGTGACTCATTTTTTACCTAGGTGGAATCGATATGTAGACTCGTATCATAGAACCGTAAGAGTTTACATCACAATAGAATGTTTGTATTACGGGTGGTTATCCAAATGAAATGTATAGCGGATAGTCCATAATAGATGGTGAAAGCAAAAAAAAAATTGTCTCTTATGAGTGTTTAAAACTAAATATTTTTACTATGGGTGATTAAATCCAAATATAACATCTAACGGGTGTTTATCTCCCCATTTATTCGTATTTTTTGTTTCTTATGTTTGTACGAAAAAAAAATACTAAAAGGTGTGGAATTAGGGACAAAAATTGTAAGAGTATAATGTCAATTGTCATGTGTATAGTGGCTGAATATTGAAAGTTATTGCAAGCTATTTTGAGAGGAACAAAGCCACATGGTCGGTGGTCCTAGAAATGTCTGAATTGCAATGACCTCTTTTTTGCAACTCTGTCTAATTGATGTGTTCTCACATGAAGGGATCCATCATCAACTCCTTCAATCAACCCTAGCCCTACCCATCCTATTCACATTCATTTTGTAGCTTTGACAAAATTAAGTGCCTGCTATCTATTTAGGCTATGCTTCTTCGATTAGGAACTTAAACCCTGTTTTACTGTGACGTCATAAATTAGGAATTAAGACACTCTCAGTCTTATAAAAAAAGTAACTTAGGAGGTGAAAAAACACAGCTGTTGTGAACCCACACCACTTTTCCTTCTTTATCATTTTGAGATTTGAACTTACTGTACAAACTTCTTACTTCCATACCATGGCGCGTATGTACCTAACAGTCTTCATTTCCATTTGCAGGGGCATTTTGGACAATTGAAAATACAACTCCTTCCCAAACTAACATGAGCACTTGTCCTTTACACACACACATTCATTTTCACAACCTTATAAATCCCAAACTAGCGACAAATTATCCCACCTAAAAACCAGACACATAACCAGAGAGCTTCTCTTCCAACAATGGCTGCTGCAGCTGACCTTGTCACCTGCTCAGATGAAATGCCTAGGCTGATTAACTTCCTCTCCTCTTTACTCGAGAAAGTTGCCGAGTCCAACGACCTGAGCTGCAGGTTTCATCCTCAAAAGATCTCAGTTTTCCATGGCTTAACTAAGCCCACGATTTCAATCCAAAGTTATCTTGAGAGGATATTCAAGTATGCCAATTGTAGCCCTTCTTGCTTTGTTGTAGCTTATGTCTATTTGGATCGGTTCGCGCAACGTCAGCCTTCCCTTCCTATCAACACATTCAATGTTCATCGCTTGCTCATCACCAGTGTCATGGTTGCTGCTAAATTCATGGATGACATGTAAGCTCACACATACCTCCTTTAATTTCCTTCCTCTGCCTGAATTCTCCCCTGCTTTAAACAATGATCATTCGTCGGAGGGGCATTTTAGTCATTTTCAACACCCCTTAGCTTTTTTGCGTAATTTAGGTCCATGTCCATCTGCATTCGTTCACATTCCAGAAGTTGAAGTTAGTAGTCCAAGTTAATACATTGACCTTGTTCGTCATACTAATTGATTTGTCCTGGAATGTATTGCAACTGGATATTCTAGAAGGTGGTTTTGCCGACAGAACAGATGATATAGCACTTGTTAAACTAGCATTTTCAGTTGGAACATGTCAACTAGTTTTCCGTTGAAGAACTTTATGTGAAATTTGAATAGCATTGGCATATAGCGATCCCCATTTGAGATTCAAGGCCAGATTAGATCCAGCAATAATATTGTGTGACCAAAACTTTAGTCCCACCATATATTTGATTCATTATTATTAGTTGTCATTATTATTCAATAAATGTTGTTCCATAGGATTCATCTTCAACACAACTGTCACTGGAGGGTCCTAGCTGTACCTACCTCTATATACCCTGCTTCTCTATAATGTCCCCCTCTGTTGATTAGGGCTTGGTGAATCTGCAGGTATTACAACAATGCTTACTACGCAAAAGTAGGAGGCATAAGCACAGCAGAGATGAATTTTCTAGAAGTTGATTTCCTGTTTGGGTTGAGTTTCCATTTAAATGTGACACCAAAGACGTTCCACACTTACTGCTCATACCTCCAACGAGAAATGACGATCATGGACTCACTGGCAGCCAGTTGCATTAATATTAACAACTCATCAGTTTTAGACATTGGCAGATCTCTCAAGCTCCAATTATGCTTCAGCAATGAAGATGAACAGACGTCGAAGCAACAACAACAGCTGGCTGTTTGATTTGAATGTCTCTACAACTTGATGATGAAGAAAATGGTTTGTTGCATGCATGTTACATACAACTCATGTGTAGCTGTTGCTGAAGCATATACAGTAGAATATTTAATTATTGGCCGTATGGGCACTTTTTGTTTTCGTGGGGTTTGGATTGGAACTTGTTTTGGTGGTAATGTACAGATGGGATTTGCTTTGCTTGCTTTACGGTTGCAAAATTTGCTAGCTACTACTCGACCTGAACTTTCAGATTTTCTAAACAATATCATACATTTCCAGTTTGATAATTCATTATTATTATTTGAAGAAGAAGAATGAGAATAGATGGCAAAGAGCGAATGAGTACAGAGTGGAATTAGACTTTAACATGATGTCCGGAAACAAAAAAGAAAAAGACAACATGTGTACTGTGTGTCCATCTAGTTTGACAGTTGTGTAATGTGTTGTTAGATTCCTGCCAAAAGTGACCATACCACATGTGCGATTCCATCTTTTACAACCATTCATCACCGATATTTCTAAGGACTACTCCATTCGTCCGGTTGATCTTCTTGTTTGAGTTTAGAGACGAGATTTAATAAATAATGTGAGTGTAAAAGAAGAAATAAAATAAAAGTAAGTGGGTGGAGAAAAAATAGGAAAGAATGTGTAATTTGAGAGAAAAAATAGATGAAAAATTGTCCTAAAAGGAAATATGAAAAATAAAAGGGGGCAAATGAAGACGTACAAAGTAATACAGTAAGAAGGTTACTATTAAATATATGATGTTTACTCGGATGCACCAAATTAACATTCACATCTATAGATATAAATGCATCAATAGATAAGATTAAGACACATCATTTGATGAAGTACGTGATTTGCATATTAAAATCATGCACCTTCATTAATTGACGTGTCACGTTTTCATCTCTTCATGCATTTGCATCTACTGATGTAAATGATGATTAACTGATGCATCAAATTACAGTGATACGCCAAACAATTTAAAATAATGAAACTTTTGGCATATTTCAGAAGAAGAAAATTTAAACACCGTACATGACTTGATTACCTCTCGCACTATGTGTAAACTCTTTTGGTGTTTGACACATTAAGTAATACTCCATCTGTCCGGTTTTGTTGTGTACATTTGGAATTTGGGCACAGTTTTTAATGTATATTTAAGGTGTTGTGAGTGTTGTGAGTAAGTGAGTGTTGTGAGTATTGTGAGTGTGAGAGAGGTGTTGTGAGTGTAAGAGAGTGTGAGAGAGAAAAAGTAGGAAAATGAATAGTAATAAAGT
>JAWWMW010103878.1:0-10738 GCA_035048345.1 Echeveria elegans
ATAGTCGGCGCAACTCCTACGTTATTAATTCTTCTCTCGACTAAACCTACACGCTAGCATAGACTTGGCCGAGGGCCACCTCTGATTATCACCTTCTGGAATCTCTAACCAGTTAGACTATAGAAATCTAGTTCTCTTAGTAAGTTTGCCCGTCAAAGCCTTTCCTAAATAAAATCTTAAAGATTTAATAATAAAATGATTTCATAGATGAATGCGCAAGTTTCAAAACGTAACTAACACAGGTTCATACTATGAGCCAATACTAACAAGTTAGCTCCACATGCTAGCTAACTGCATCATCATAGAAAATAAATAAACAATACTAAGAAGAGGAAACAGAAAGAAGAGGAAGTTGTTGCCGTAGTCATCGTCGTAATCCGGCCTTCGCTTCGCACTGCTTGTGGCTGCTTCCGTGAAGAGGATGGACATATATGGAGAGGAGATGCGGATGAGGGATGAACGGAGGCTGTCACTCACTCTGTTTGGTCCTCCGTGTGTGGTGGTGTTGGTTTTTTTATGATGCTTTTCGTCCATGCCTAGCACTCTATTTATAGTGCTAGGCCCGACCCCTTGTTGATAAGGGTCCTTTGTGCAACTCCTAATGGAACTTGAAGTTCTTCTAGCCCAAATTCAGTTTCAGAACTGCACTGACCTGTGTCTTCTAGCCCTTTTAGGCACTCTTTGGCTTGGATTCTGAATTATGTGTAAACACAAGAATTGTAGCTTTCTGAATCAGCTTTCCTGAGACATGTGGTTCGTATCAAACGGACATTTGAATTCTAGATGCATTTTCTATAGAAATCCGAATTTTAATAGGTTTAGGAGCCGGTATTGCGCGACCAGAATGTGCTCGCGCATGTTCTCCTTGGTCGCGCACCTCCAATTTTTGCCTCGCTTCTCCGAATCTGTCAAGACTTCCTTATGAGGAAAATTGCCTTTAATTATGACATTTTAACTTGTATTCGTCCGTCCTTCATTTTTATACCCTGAAATGCAAAACTATACCAAAACCTAAACAAGCGTCAAAACATGCTCTATCTGTCATCCTAGTATTTTTAAATTTTGTTTGACGTTAATCGTGACACCATTATTACCATATGTCAAACTGGCGTAGTTGCCGGGGAACGTTTTTTAAACTTAGTTTATTTTGCTATTTTATTTATCTTGATAGTTCTCTTTATATAAAAAATAATTTTTGTGTAAAGTTTACTTGTTTAAATTTTTATTCTTAAAATTGTTAGCTTAAAACACCTTTAAATTCTTTTATAGGTGTTTGCACGCAAAGACAACAATCTATAGCTCAAGGAGGAGCAAAACATGGAAAGACCCACCGGAGATTACATGATCCCTCAATCGGCAACTATGATTCACCTATTCACATTCCGGAAGAGTATGATTTCGAGGTCAAAAATGAACATATACACGTGATCAAGAACGAAACCTTCAATGGATACGGTAACCCTCATTATCATCGTAATAATTTTATAAAAATATGTCGTACTTATAAAAATGCAGGAATTCCGCGAGATGTGATGTATATGAAGCTTTTTCAGTTTTAACTTTTGGATAAAGCTAAGTATTGGTTTTAAAGTCACCATCCTAACACATTATGCACTTGGGAGGAGTTAGCTCACACATTTTTTAAACAATACTTTCCGCCGGGTAATGTAAAGATTATAAGGGATACGATCATTAACTTTGTGCAATTTGATGATGAATCTTTTTATGAGGCTTGTGAGAAGTTCAGTGGATTATTAAGAGAGTGTCCGCATCATGGATTTATAAATGAGAATTACTGTCATATTTTTTTGATGGAATGGATGAGAATGGTCGAGCACACATGGATTTATTGAGCGGATGAGGAATAATAGAGTTAACCCCCACCGAAGGATTTAACATTGTGAAAAAGATTGCTAGGAATAACCATCAACAGAGAAGTGAAAGAAACCACCTCAAGAAATACGAAAACAATTCAAGTTCAAAGCTAGTAAAGAAGGACCATTAATGCTTTGGCACAATCACTCACAAATCTGAATATTTACGAGATGGATGAGCACGACGAGGACACTTATGACTCAAGAGGAGAAAATTTTAGAGACGTCGACTACATTGCTCGAGTACAAGATCGCCACTATATCCGATTGCTCGAGGAAAAAATCGTTAACCATTATATCCCACCTCCGTTGCAAAACAAACGAGGACAAGTAAAGTTTTACACGGACGCAAAAACTTCGTCATCAAATCAACATTATAATGACCAAACTCAGCCCAGAAATCATTATCAAGGAACCAACCAATCTCAAGGACAATATTTTGGTAGCTCGAGCTCAAATCTAAATTTTAACTCGTGGCAAGATGTCGAGAAGCAAGAGGAACCTACTTTCGCCTAATTAATGTCTCAAATGATAGTCGCACAAGCTCAGCAAAGTAAAGCTCAAATGTATACAAATGTAAGATTTACAATTAATGTTTCAATAAGAAAGGGCAGCTCAGAAGATATTGGTAACACAATTTGCTCAACAAGCGTCAAGCTCTTCTAGGAATCCTGAGAAGTTCCTTTTCACAACCTGACATGAGACTTGCTGATGCTAAGGCTAATACACTAAACAGCGGAAAGGTACTCTAGGAACCGAAAAGTAAAGAGAAAGCTTCAACCAAAGTGGCCGAGCAAGATAAGTGATAGAGGATATTTTTGTCTAATATTATGTATAAGATTACGCCAAAGTGGACACTCATTTGGGTCCTAATACTATTCTTGTTTGTCTAATATTACATATAAGATTACGCTTTTAGCATAGTTTTGTATTTCAGGGTATAAAATGATGAAAGGATGAATACAAGCTAAAAAGTCATAATTAAAGGCAATTTTCCTTGGAAGGAAGTTTCAGCGGATCCGGAGAAGCAGCGCGACCATGCAAAACATGCCCGAGCACATTCTGGTCGCACAGTACCGACTCCTAATCCTAATCGGATTAGGATTTTGACAGGAAATTGATCCAAATCCAAATGAGACGAGCCATATACCATTGGAAAGCTAAGAGAATTGTCTACATCTTTTATGAAGATTTCAGAAAAAGATAAAGATGCTAAGAGGGCCGAAATTGAAGATAAAGGATGAAGTGGCGTGTAACTAGAAAAGGACCGGCTGTTTTGAAAAATGACAAAGGGAGGCAACTGGCTTTCATAAAAAGATAAAGCTGATCAAGAATTGTGAAGCCTTAGCGAAAGACGGAGCATGAGAAAAAGGGGATTATCAAGAAGGGATTTTGAATTTGGAAACATTATCTAATCCTAGTTCTATTAGAATTTGGACGAGGAATCTCGATCTACAAGAACCGACTTAGCACTGTAAATAGAGTGCTAAGCCGGTCGACATAAGCCATCAAAAAAAAATCTCCCTTCAGCCGACTCTCTCAAATCTCTTCCCTCTCTTCAGCCACCAACGCCAAGCAAACAACCAAGCCGAGCAAGTGACGATCAAGATTCCGACAAGATCACGGCCACACTTGTTCTTCTTTCTTACGTCTTCCTCTCAGTATTTGTTTTTATATTTTATATGATGATGCACATAGCAATGACAAGCTAATTTCTTTATCGGTTTAGAGTTTGAACTTGTGTTAGCTATGTTTTGAGATTTGTGCATTAATCTTTGAAATCATTTTATTATTAATTCTTTATGATCATATTTTATGATTTTGAAATTGTCTTTGTAGGGGAGGCCTTGATGGACAAACTTATTAAGAGAAATAGGTTTCTATAGTCTAACTGGTTAGAGATTCTGGAAGGTGATAATCATAGGTGGCCCTCGGCCAAGTCTATGCTAGCGTGTAGGTTTTAGTCGACAGAAAAATTAATATCATAGGAGTTGCGCTGACTATGAGTGTGACTAGCAGTACATTTAGTGTCAATGATAAACAGACTAGCGCAAGGGATAACTAGATGCCGATATGTTTCATATTAAATTAAGAAACAATACTCTTCATTACTCTACTTACAAACCCCCTATTTGTTTTAGTTTCAGTACACAGAAAGAGTCTTCCAGCAATTTTCTGTGAGATCGACCCCTTTCTTAGCCGTTATACTAGTGGAAGAGAAAGGGAATAAATTGACGCGTACAATGATGCGCTGTCAAAAAGCAACTCTAACACATTTCATATTTCATTGAATTATTGATTGCCTTTAGGTGACTTTAGCATGATCGATGGTACATTTTTGTGACACTCGAGTATTTATTTTAGGCATTTGACAAGGCTTAAGTGTGGGGTGTGGAAGAAAGAAAAAATATGTGTTGAAAAGAAAAAATATTGAAAACGAACAAGTTTAATATTGTTGAAAAGTTGTCGAGGGTTAGGAAAGAAAATATAAAAAATTAGCTCGAGCGTGTATATTATTTCTCCTTAAAAGTAACTGTCAACATGAAAAAATAAAAGAATTCTTGTCACTAGTTAAGTTCTTGTCACGATGCCTTATTTATTTTGTGACTCAAGTGAAATTTATGTGTTTACCATGGAGAATTGCTAAGGGACGATTCTTGTATTCATATACGTAGGCATGATGAGGTCTATGGGAGAGAAAAAAAAATTATGTTCCAATATCGGAACTTTTCTATTCTTACGGATTACGGTGTTTAGTCTAAGCTTGAGTATGAGTTCAAAACCTTAAGCTTACGGACTAGCCCTAGCTAGCATAGGTGATAGGTTCGAAAATATTTTCTTTAAAAACTTTGTGCTTTACTTCATGATTCTTTGTGTGGATGTCGAATGAAGATTTGGATCGAGCAAAGTTTAGTTCTTGATTGGTATTCATTTTATGAGAAACTTGTGACTACTATGACTTGAGTTATTTTCAAAGTTTTGATGTGCTTGATTGTGTTGACATGAAATGGCTTGCTCAGGAAACTACTTGTTGAATATTGAAATTGCAAATGAATGAATTGCTATTTTGGGATTTGTGAGTATTCTTTTTTCTAAAAACTTTGAGGTCATTTGTATTCAAAGTCTATGGGTTTAATGACTTAGTGCATACTCTAAATGCATTCTTGATTCATATGAAAGTGAGTTAGGAGTAGATTTTATTATTTTAGTATGTTGAGAGTTAGAATATTCGGGACAAACAGGTTTAATTGTAGGGTATTTGATCGGTGTAAAATATGTCTACTATTTATGCATATATTCATTTGTATTCTTCGCATTTATAATCTAAAACCGGTCGTATTATATTCTCACATTGATATTTTAGGCTCAAAATACACTTTCTGATGATTTTAGAGGCTTGGAGCAATACGTAACGAAAAATGAGGATTTATCGAGTAAAATTGGCAGTTTTGACCTTTTGAGCTTTAGAAGCTTCCATAGGAAGCATCCGTTATTTGATTGAGACGAAACAAAATGCATTGGTAAGCCGTCTAAAAATCTTGAAACTCTTATTTTGGCTTCAAGAAGTGATTTGACCGAATGAAAAGTCATTTGTCAGAATCAAACAGGGAGAAGAGTTTGGCTCGACCAAGTGAGAAAGTCACTTGACTGAGTGGGTGAGTCAGAATCTTGACCGAGCTTACTTCCAAGTCGCCCGAATGGGGTGTGTAGAGTGAAGCATGACAGGTCTGTTCGTGTAATTAAAATGGATCCGATCTCTTGACCATCAAAGAGCATTTAAATGGATTATTAATGCAGGAAAATCAATAGGCTTGAAGACATTATGGTGGAGAATTTATGAATGACATTATTTGAAGAATTAATTTAAAGAATTAAAAAATGAGCGAATTATAAGCCATCATATTGACAATTATTCAGCCTTCAATTGGTCTTCATGAAGGCTATGAAAATGGAATATTCAAGCCGAAGGAATGAGGAGTTATCAAGGAGTAACGTGAAGGTTTTTAGGAAGAAATTATGAGAAAGGAGTTACTTTTTGAGAATTAAATGGAGAGAATGAGAAGGCTTTTGGAACACTATAAAAGTGGACTTCATTTGTCAAAGGAAATCAAATTTTTTCCAAGAGAAAAGCTTCCCCTCAAGGGATGCACACAGCAAAAAACACTTTCTTTTATTTTCATAGTTCTGATTTTGTTAAAAATCGCAAGGAAGGAAGCATTTTGTGAAGAAGATTTCGCCACTTTATTGAGCATTTCTAAACTAATATTTTCTCTTTACACTTCATTTTAATTATGTATTATTTATCATTTGTCATGACTGAGTAGTGCTTTTGATTACAAGGGTCTAATGGATCCTTGAGAACTAATTTGATTGATTTTACATACATTTTATAAATGATTTTTGGTTGAAACAAATATATTTAGCGTATGCTTATGTTTTGCATGATTAGTTTCTTGTCCAAATACTTGTCATAACCACATGAGTACTACTCAGACTCGGAGAAGTATCCCAATGGATGAACCCAGACTAGAATTTTTTCTGAAAAGGGCAAGACTAGTAATATACGAGGGTAAATATTCTTGAATTGAGAGTACAACTTAAATTCCCACCGGTGCGGCTATACGAATGATGAGATTATGGTGGAGACTTTATGGTGGAGAATTTATGAATGACATTATTTGAAGAATTAATTTGAAAAAATAAAAAATGAGGGAATTATAAGCCATCATAATGACAATTATCCAGCCATCAATTGATTTTCATGAAGGCTATGAAAATGGAATATTCAACCCGAAGGAATTAGGAGTTTTCAAGGAGTAACGTGAAGGTTTTTAGGGCGAAATTATGAGAAAGGAGTTACTTTTAGAGAATTAAATGGAGAAAAATGAGAAGGCTTTTGGAACACTATAAAGGGGACTTCATTTGAGAAGAGATCCTAGCAAAGGACTTTTCGAATGTGTTTCTGGATAAAGAATTGACTCAGTCATTTCTAGGGAGTTAATCTAGGTCAGTAATTTTTTAATCATATTTTTGAATTCTTAGTTTAGATAGAACTAGCAGAAAAATTAAGTGTAGGGTGGAAATTTTTATTCGATCGAGTAAAAATTTACTCAACCATGCAATTCAGTCGAGCAACTCAGCCACTTGACCAAATCAAACAATGGGAGGGGTCCCATTCGGTCGAGTCAATATTCGACTCAACCGAGTGGGACAAATAGAGATTTCATTCGGTCGGACTGAAAAGTCACTCGACTGTATGACCTTACCGAGACATTTAATTCGGTTGAGTCAAATTACCATTCGACCGGGTGACTCTTTATTAAGAAATTTTTCAGCCATAAAAAACAAGAAGAAAAGGAATCACGTGTGAAAACCCTACTTGGGCATCTTATCTTCCAGCAACCGCCGTCTCTCCCCTTCAACCAAGCTTCGATTTGCTCTTCCTCTCCACTCAAATCTTCAATCGATTTCAGTTTTCTAACCCCAATTGAAGCCATGTCAAACCCAACCTCAGCCGCGGACGAAGGATGAAGTAACCGATATCGAAGGATGCTTGGATATGCAAATCGCGACGATGGTTTGACCCTAACCTTCTATTCATGCCGGAGATATGAACATCGATGGGTACAATTAATAATGGGGACAAGTCTGAATCATGTGGTAAGCTCTGTAGCACCTCACAAGCTTACTATGTTTAATTTGGGATTAAAGATAAAGTTTAAAAGAATTCGTGAATGCCAGATTGTCGGAATGGAATAAATTGATGTCTTGCGCCAGGTACAACAAGATCGTACTTGAGTTCTTCTCCATTTTTGAACCATTCTATGGCGAGGAGGGAGATTGCATATGATGAATTACTCGATCAACAATGTGATGTTTTTCACCAAAAGGGAATCCATTCGTAATTACATGATTGGACAAATCAGACATCTGGGAGTAATTCCAACTTGCACAGAGGAGTAATGAGTTTATATTTGGAGAAAGTTAACGGGAATGGAATCATATGATATAAGTTGTTCTTTGAAATGTATTTGGAGTGGTGCGTCGAGGTATACACATCAGTTGATTGCAACAAACATCAACACTCGAATTGAAGAAGGTGGACAAGTCTCAAGGGATGTCTTGGACTTGTTATTTTGGATGAATCAAGGACAACCGATTGATTGGTTCCATGTTATCATGGATCGATTCCGGAAAACATGTAGCTTAAAGGACAAAGCTAAAGTTGTAGGATGCGATTCTATTATCACTCATTTGAATAAATATGAATGGTTTCAACTTGAGAGTCCTCATGATGATTTTAGAGCACTCGATATGACATGATTAGTGACTACGCAACTCTACGATTTGAAGGCCAAGGAATGGATTTACAAAACTAGTCTTTCAATGCGGGCCTCGCACAAGGGACATGATCCAATAGAGTGAAGGTCGAGTCACCACGGATCCTATGCCAAAGCTTTGTCATGCGTTAGCTAAACTCTTTATCTTTCCAAAGTTTGATCAAAGTTTGTATAACTATCATCTTTCCTGAACTTGGTTTGAATTCCTAAGAGCATCTGCAGCGCGGTTGCTAAAACAGGTTGTAGATGCAAAAAATCGCCACATGTTAGTACAAAAAATACAACCCCTCCTTTCAGACTCTATTCCTACAACCCCAATACAACCCCGCTATTCCTCGCCTCTCCTCTCATAGCCGATGCCTCTCCTCTTCTCTGCTCACCTTCACCACTCTAGCCCCAACCTGTCCTCTGCCTCCACTCACTCCAGATTGAAATCAAAAAAAGGTGCGGCACACGGTTGGGGTTGTTGACGTTGGGTTTGCTGGAGGATGGATAGGGTTGTTGACGGTGGGTTTGTTGGAGGATGGATGAGGTTGTTGACGGTGGGATTGTTGGAGGACGGATGAGGTTGTTGTCGGTGGGGTTGTTGGAGGTGGAGGATGGATGGGGTTGTTGACGGTGAAGCGCTGGAGATGCTCTGATGAAGATGGCACGTGACGCGACACTTTAAAAAATAAAAATAAAAATTAAACGCTGCGTTTTTTTCCTGTGCAGCTACTTGCGTAGCTGCACTGGATATGAATCCCTTTTCTAGCACCAATTGAATTTAATGCAATACATAATTATGTTGCTAAACCGTATGATGAAGGCTTATGACTCGTCATAATTGGCGTGAGATTCTCAGTGTTATTATTATATTATTATTATATACTAGCTGCGCTCCCATCGTCCCGACGAAAATTTTTCTGTATCTCCATTTAATTCACCTAAAAATGCTAAATGTTTTTCACTTAATTTTTATCTTTAATGTTAATTTTTAATTTTAATTTTTTTTAATATTTTTAGTTTTCAATTTTATTTAATAGGTCGGACCAGATCCGTTATCTTTAATTTTAATGGCATATTTGTGATTAATGGTAAAGAGATGGGTAATGGATAGTCTAGTCATTATTTTGTTTAATGAAGGATAATTGCGTCATTTTTTGTTTGGTTTTACATCATTTTCTCTATTCTTTTATAAGAATAAATGTAACTGCAATTAGTGTGATTTATATATATATCAGATAAAGAGAATGATTTTTTTGAAGATCATAAATTATCTGAAGACGGGAGGATCAAATCTCAATCATTGATTTTGATTAAATCAATAGTTGAGATTAAAATATTTTTTAAATTAAAATATGAAATGGATTAGCAATGATTGAATAAGGAGACACAACGCGGTGATGTGTTGTTCACCTTTTTAGAGAGGCAAACATGGGGCCTCGACTAGAGGTGGTTGGCCTTCTTGAGGGCGGGGAGAAGCCCGCAGATATCTTAGTTCCTGCTTGGGATGAAGGTAGGGGTCTCTGTGTCGATGTTTCTATTGTGTCCCCTTTTGTTGGGGAAGGGTCAACGTTGGAGTCTGAGGAAGCAGCTAACATAGCAGAGGAAAAGAAGATTTCAAAGTATGAGGCCGGTTGTTCTGCTAATGGTCTTATTTTTGAACCTTTTATTATGGAATCTTTAGGTGGCTTTGGATGACGAGCAGATCGGCTGGTAAGGATAGTAGCGGCCAGGTGGGCTGAGGCTGAAGGTATGGAGTCCCCGACAGCGCTCTCGATCATTAGACTCTGGCTGAGGGTTTTTTATTACGTGATGGCTAGACGATCATATTAAATTCATTTGTAATTGTCATTTTGAGTTATAAGAAATATATCATTGATGAAATGTCTTGAAATAGTCATACTTCATCTCTATTTTTTTCTTTATGTTTTTATTTTTGGTGTTCATTTTTGTTTTTCATATTTTTAATTTAGATAATTCTTTTTTCTACTTTATTTCTCACGTAACACTCTCTTTCATACTTTATTATCCATTTATTCACATTTATTTTATTTTATATTTCACACTCATTATTTCTTAAGAAATATGACACAATCTAAATAAGAAGAACAAAATAGGACGGATGGAGTACAAAATTATATCAAAGCACTAGCTGTACTTCCGTCGTTCCGACGGAAATTTTTCGGTGTCTTCATTCGATTTAATTAAGCTTTACAACGTTTTCGCTCCAATTATAATTTATAATTTTTTTATTTTTTTATTCTATAATTTTTTTTGAAATTTACCTGATCAAATACGATCAAATACAATAAAATATAGACAAATACAATCAAATATAGATGAATAGTGATGAATGACATGTAGTGTAAATTAGGAGGGTGAGGAGGCGCATTTTTGTCTTATTGTAATGGATATTTAGTGAGAAAAATAATGAAATTAGTGAGGAGAAGTGGATGGTTGGTGTTTGTGTGTTGAGATGTAAGATTATTATTAGTGTAGATATGAGAAACTTGAATTATAAATATAATCATTTTAAAA
>JAWWMW010103917.1:0-10733 GCA_035048345.1 Echeveria elegans
TTCTCATCTATGAATGTAACAAAGTACTTATGGTTATCTCTAGACAAGCAAGGTGCAGTCCACACATCCGAATGAACGAGATCAAAACAATTTTCATAAGTTGTACTTGATGTGGGAAAAACAGATTTGCAATGCTTGCCTAAGATACATGCTTCACAATCATAGTTTTGAAATGAAAGACTAGGAAAGACAAGGCTTAGAGCTCTAGAATGGGGATGTCCTAATCTAGCATGCCACATTTTTTCATCAATGGTACGGGAACTAAGGGCGTATTGTAATGAAGGATCATCAAGTAAGTAAAGGCCTCCTTTGGTGACACCTTTTCCGAGTACCTTACGACTTTTAATATCCTGAAATGCAACATCATTAGGTCCAAAAATAACTTGGCAATCAAGATCGTTAGCAACTTGATTCACGGATAAGAGGTTAGATGTGAAACTAGGCATGTACAAAGCTCTAGACTTCTTGTCAAAAATGTCAAGGTGGCCTACACCCTTAATCGGTATTTTCTCACCATTGGCAACAACTACACTTCCCATGGCTGGTTCAACATCTCTAATCAAACAAGAATTGTTAATCATATGATGAGATGCACCGGAATCAATAATAAGAGATTTAGAAGTATTTGAGGAAGCATGTAAAGATGTACCGATTTTGTTACCATTTTTGTTGAGCCTTTGGAAGAGAGCCTCAAGGTCAGATTGTCTTACTATCCCATCCTCATTGCCCCTCCTAGCGGTCAAAGCAAGCCCTTCCTCACTTGTGGATACGTTCGCCTTGTCCCCTCTAAATTTGATAGGCTTGAGCTCCGGGTGAAGGATCCAACACTTCTCCTTCCTATGGCCCCTCTTCTTGCAATGATCACACGTCGGTATGAGTGACACTTTGTGGTTTTGAGGACCCTCCGCACGGTTTGCCATGGAGAGAGCCTCTGTTCCACCAAAGAGACCGAGAGTGCCTTGTTCCTTTTGGATTTGAGAACACAATTCCTCAAGTGTAGGAAGCTTGTCACCTCTCAAAACATGTTTGATCAAGTCACCATAAACCGGGTCAAGGTTGAGGAGAAGCCCAAACACCTTGTCTTGCTCCCTCCTTTCGGCTAAGATGAGAGGATCGGTTGTGCTAGGTCGAAGTGTCTCCAATTCAGCCCATAAGGAACGAAACTTACCAAAGTATTGGGTAAATTCTATTCCATTTTGAGCTTGGTTGATTGCCTTCTTGAGTTCGAACACCCGAGTCAGATTGGAGGTGTTTCCATACACTTTGAGTAATGTATCCCATAATTCTTTTGCTGTCTCGCAATAGGAGTAGGCCTCCAAGATAGACTCTTCTAGAGAGCTTCTAAGGATAGACAGCACCAAAGCATCCTCTTGGAGCCATTGAAGTTCCTCAGCCGAGACATCCTCGTGGTTCTCTTGTTGGTCCGTGCCGGATGGTGCTCCACTCTTCGTGAGATGACAATCCAATCCTTTACCTCTCAAAGTGGACTTGAGAATTCTTGACCACAGCAAGTAATTGGCCCCCTTGAGAGTGACGGGAATCATCATAGCCTTAGGATCCATGTTGGATGGACTATGAGTTCAACAAGGCAAAAACAGTTTTGTGAAGAATGCGCGTGGAATGAGGATCAAAAAACTGATACCATGTAAGAACTTCTAAGCATGGAAGGTTAGAATGGAAGAATGAAGAATGAAACACAAGAGAAGAAGTTGTATTTCATGTTCTTAATAAGGTTACAGAGTAAGGCTTATATCCTAGTTCAAACATGACTCAAACGGCTAGTTTCTTGTTGGGCATTTATTGCCCAAGTGGTTAGGAGGCTCCAACGTCTCTTTCATTAATGAGACACCAATTTGAATCTGGTTGGAGCTTCTTCATGTAATGGCAGCCTTCTAGAACATCATTTACTCCTTGAGATCATCAGAAGCTTTTGTAACACCCTTGTAACCGAGTTTCGAATATTGGCGCCCATATTCAATTTTGCGACAAATGTGTTCAAGGCAAAATATGAATTCCCTTTCAATAGGATGAAGGGCTCTTCAGGGAAGGTTACGACAACAGTTTCACCCAGGCCCCTCACGAAGTCACAAGTTCGAGGTTATCTAGCAAACTTGGATCCCCCTCAAGAGTCATTCTTGAGTGCTAAAAGCATACTCGTGGTTGGTAGAGAGTGATACGACACGTATACGACCTACTTGCATCGTCCGCTACACCAAAAGTCGTTTTAAAGCAAACTGGTACATCAAGCATAACACATGATTTTTTTACCGTCTCCAAATGCTTTCAAATCGACACGAGTCATTCTTGAGTGCTAAAAAAACATACTAGTGGTTGGTAGAGAGTGATACGACACCTATACGACCTACTTGCATCGTCCGCTACACCAAAAATTGTTTTAAAGCAAACCGGTACATCAAGCATAACACGTAATTTTTTCACCATCTCCAAATCCTTTCAAATCCACAAGAGTCATTCTTGAGTGCTAGAAAATCATACCCGTGGTCGGTAGAGAGTGATACGATACGACACCTATACGACCTACTAACATCGTCCAATACACCAAAAGTCGTTTTAAAGCAAACGATACATCAAGCATAACACGTGATGACATCTGCTAATTTGTATCCATCTGCAACAGCGATTCTGAACCCTAAACCACCAGATCTAACAAGTTTGAAGCTGTCCTTTGCAGAGAAAGTCTCTTTCTCCGCGGCGCTCGCCACACCAAAACTAAAACCCAGATTCAAGGATGTCCCATTATCGAATCGGCAATATGGAACGATTGAGGGAAAGCCGGCCATCAACTTTTCTGCGGCCGAGTTCGAAGCGGCGGCCCGCTGTTATCGCTTCTCGCTAATCGCAAAATTCACGATGGGATGACCAAACATTGACGTAATCCGCCAACACTTTCAGGAAAATTGGGACATTAAGGGGCGCGCTACCATCAGTGAAATATGGGATGGCCGACATCTTCTGGTGATCTTGGATTCTGAGGAAGATATGGTGGCTGCTCTCACATGGCCACTAAGGAAGATCCAACATGCCTTATTTCGATTGTTCCGATACTCCCCACACTACAATCCTAAACAAGAGTCATCGACCACAACAAAATGAATTCGCCTACCGGGGCTTCCCCCACCATTCTACCTCAAGACTTACATTGGCGCCATAGTGAGTTCCTTCGCTTATTTCCTTAACATTGATGAACGCATTAAGGCGTGTGCTTCAATGCGTTTGCCCGTGCGTGTATCGAATGCGATGTAACGATCCCAATCCTTGAGAAAGTTTGGGTGGGTCTCCCTGATAACAAGAGATTTTGTCAGAATGTTGTTCTGGAGGGTAACATTTCCTATTGTAGTCACTGCAAAGTCCATGGACATGAGCTTGCCACATGTAGGAAGAAGAAGGTTGCGAGCATGTCTGACTGCTCTAAGGTTGTTCCACAAAAGGAGAAGCAGGATGTTAAAGGTGAATGAGTGGAAAGGAAGCACAAGAAGAAATACATCCCTAAGGAGGCTGCGGGAAACACCTATGGTCCGGATACATTATTTTCAATAACCTCAGAGAAGACGAATATGGAAGTTGAGGGAAGTGCTAGCCTGCTCCAGATCACATAGGGCACAGAAGAGGAACCCCTAAAGTTAGATAAGCATATGAGTGCTAACAGTCATGAAGGTTCTGAAAAGACCAAGGAGTACGATCAGGAAGAAGTGAATCAAGTCACCAATAAGAATGGGGAGGGGTCCAACTAGAAAGCTGAGACTCGGGTCAGCAAGTTCCAAACTGATTCTCAGATTATTACAACTGGTTTTGCGATACTTGATAGTATTGAGAACGGAGGAGCAGCAGAGGATTACTCTGAAGAAGAAAGAAAGGACTTTTGCAATGCTATGGAACAGCTATTGAAGCGAATGACAAAACTAAAAACAAATTGTGATGATCTGAATCCATCCAATTTATCGGCGGATTACGAAATCAATGCTCCGAAAAACCTAGTACAATCTGCTGGAATATTCGAGGCATCCGTAGTAAAGGTACTCTTCCTTACCTAAAATCAATTTTATCTAAATTCAAACCTAGTATGCTTGTCCTGTTGGAACCAATGGTGCAGGTTTCCCACCTTGAGAAATTCAAAAATTCAGTCGGTTTCGACGAAGCTAAGCATGGTGGAGACGTCAATAAGAAAATATGGGTTCTGTGGAATAACGATGCTACGGTGCATGATTTTCAGTGGGATGAGCAGCAGGTCTCCTTTAAGACATGGGACATGGATAAGCATAAACATTCTTGGCACACCTTTGTCTATGCTAAATGTGACAGATTAGGCCGCCAGGCTCTGTGGGATAAATTACTGAAGATAGCTGATGAGGTTCAAGGGCCTTCGATTTTGGGAGGAGACATTAATGCGATTGCTCACCCGGAGGACAAAACCGGGGTTCACCTCCCGAACCTCGATAGTATTTTGGATTTTACAAACTTCCAGATGAGGGCGGGGCTTAGTGATGTAGGGTACATTGGCAGCAAACACACTTGGACAAATAATAGGAAAGGGTCGGATAATGTCATGGAACGACTGGACAGATTCATTATCCATGGTGAATATATGGCAGAGAGTGGCAATCCTAGTGTTAACCATCTGGCTATTATTGCGTCTGATCATGCTCCTATTATGTGTTCTAGTCCCGAGAGAAAGAGAGGCTCGAATCGTTTCCACTATTTGAAAGCTTGGCAAAGTCATCTTGGATTTAAAGCCATTATTGCGGAAAACTGGGAAGAAGAAGCTCACACCCACGCCATGGTTAATTTCGCCCTCAAACTATCGAAACTAAAGAAAATTCTTAAAAAAATGGAATTGGGAGATTTTTGGTGATCAACATCAAAAAGAGCAGCATGCTTTCAATGAGCTTGAAAAATTTCAGTTGGAGCTAGGTACGGGATGGAATGGAACCCCCTATAGGAACTACGTGAAATCCAAGAACGATCTGGAGAATATTTTGAGAATTAAGGAGAGTATGCTCAAAGATAAGGCCCGTATCAACTGGTTGAACGATGGGGACAGGAACTCCGCCTTTTATCACGCCTCAATTAAAGCCAGGAGGGCGGGAAATAAGTTCAGGCTCATGATGAGTGATGGCACCATGTCCTCGGATAGCGCTGACATTAGTAAAGCGGCGGTGGAGTACTACTCCGGGCTCTTTAACAGATACTGCAAACCCCCTGACCGGAAAAATCTGGACCTGATGCCAAAATCTGTGACAAAGGATATGAACTCTATTGACAAACATTCCAGACGAAACAGAGATTAAAGACGTGTTAAAAGGTATGAATGTTGATGGCGCTCCGGGTCCGGATGGATTTAGTGTTCATTTTTACAATTTTGATTGGGATATAATCAAGGATGACCTAGTCAAAGCTATTCAAGCTTTCTTCAAAGGTCTCCAAATGCCCAAATTTTGGTCTGCAACAACTATTACCCTCATCCGAAAGTTCCGAATCCCACTAGTATTGATCAGCTTAGACCAATTAGTCTTTGTAACGTATGCCACAAGCTGATCTCTAGAGTCCTGGCTACTAGATTAGGAGATATTTTGCCTTTGATCATCAGTCCCGAGCAAGCAGGCTTTGTGAAAGGGCGAGGGATTCATGAGAACCTTGCGTTGGCTCATGATATTACTCATGACATTCATAAGACTGGTGCGGATGATAATGTTATAATCAAGTTGGACATGTCTAAGGCATACGACATAATCTCATGGACTTTCCTTATCCGAATCATGCGTACCATGGGTTTTAATGAATCTTGATGTGACCTAATCTTCAGGAACATCTCGAACAATTGGTATTCCATTGCTCTGAATGATAGTCAGTTTGGCTTTTTCAGATCGAGTTGTAGGGTACGACGAGGGGACCCTCTATCCCCTAGTCTCTTCGTTCTGGGTATGGACTGGCTTTCCAGGAGGATTGTGCAAGCCGCTGACGGGGGAGAAATCAAGGCCTATAGTACGAAAAATGGAGCGATGAAAGTTCACCATCTTCTCTTTGCGGATGACATTCTGATTTTCTCTAAAGACTGCCCAAAGAGCATGAAAAGCCTGATGAACATAATTAGGGAATTCTACGAGATATCGGGAGAAGTTCTCAACCCTTGTAAAAGCCAAATCTTTTTCTCCAAGAGAATCAATGATCAGAGAAAGCAGGAAGTGCTGAGTATTTCCGAATTCCGGGAATCCCAGCTCCCCACGATCCGGGAATCCCAGCTCCCCATCTAAAGGCTCCGCTAATTCAAGGTAGGGTCAAAGTGCAGTATTTTGGGTATTTATTAGAGAAGCTGTCCAATAATATCAATGGTTGGATGCGAAATCTTTTGTCTATATCCGGTAGACTCGCGTTGATCCAATCTGTCCTCACGTCTATCAGCGTTCATGTTATGTCGGTCCTCCCCATCCCTAAGAAAAACTTGAATCAAATGCAAAGCCTTATCGCAAATTTTCTATGGGATCAAGGGAACAATGGGAGACATCACTGGATAAGTACTGGTAAAATGTGTAGACCGAGGGAAGAAGGAGGCTTGGGGATTGTGAATTTGGTGGACAATATGAAGACTCTTCACGACAAGCTGGAGTGAAAATTTCTGGAGCAAAACAACCTTTGGGCTAAGTATGCCAAATCAAGATTTTGTATGGGAAAATCGGGTTCTCCAATATGGAACGCCATTGATAACCATATCAATTACCTGAGGAAAAAATCGTATTGGGGGTTGGGGACGGAGATGGAAACATTGAGAAATTTCTATGGCATTTTGATAGGTCATGCTCTGCTGAATTTGCAGGTCTGACCATCAGAGAGGTCATGAGTCGCGTTCCTCTGCAATTTAAATTCCTCTGTATGGTCCCGGATGAGGCTGCATATTACTATAAGCGTGCCTACTATAGTCCCTCCGAGAGCAACCTCTGTTGGATTCAGTCGGCGAATGGAGAGTTCTCGAGTAAAAAACACCTGCAGCTCCGAAGAATGGCTTCGCCAATGGTGAAGTGAGGATCCACCATTTGGCAACAATGGGTTCTCCCAAGATTTTCGGTGTTGGTTTGGTGCATCGTCCATCAAGGTTTACCGCTGGATGATAAAGTCAGGAGACTGGGTATCCAGTTAATTTCAAGATGCGAGTGCTGCTGGAAGGAGGAAGAGAACTTGCAACACCTTTTCTTTGAAGGGAAGTGGGCAGTCAAGTTGTGGACTTTTCTTGCGGACATTTTGGATTGCAGAAGTCCGCGTAATTTGGAGGACCACATCGAGAATTGGATCAATTCCTGTGACAAGAAGGTAGCTAAATCAAATTTAAAGCTGGGCCTGACCTGCGTAGGTCTCCATTATATATGGATCCTCCGCAACAGCAGCAGGCACGATGAACCGGCGTTTTTCGACTGCAAAGAGTTGATCAAGTGGGTTGCTTACCTTGTCAATCTTATTCCTAAAGGTCAAGCAGATAGCCAGTAATTCTGGAGAATCCAAATGATGTTGCGGACTCCGTTCAATATCCGAAGCACGATTGAGGGGAAGTGGAGGGTCTGGAGACCTGATAAGGTTGGTCTTACTATGGATGTCGCTATCTCGGAGGAGTGCTGATACGATCGCCATCCTCAAAATGTGATGGAACCCGTTACCTTAAAATGGATCTTCACCAAAAACTGCAGCAAGTTTGTTGAGTCGATGAACTCTCACCTTCTATGATGAGAAACCATGACTTCAGTGGGTAAGCCTCAACCCCTCACCTTAACGCAATGGATAGCGTGATGAAAAAATTGAGAACTTCGGATATGCAAACGTCACACCAAGATTGGTGATAAGTTTGGACAGTTCATGGAAGAACTAAGAGGAACCCAACGTTCACACAAATCAGATTTTATTTATTCTCTTCATATTGAAATTGTAATGTTGCTGCCCTTTTTATATGGGAAATACATGACTCTTGAGATCAACACAAAATATGATAAGAACATAGTTATGACTAGGTGACTCTTCATAAGAAACTCCTCAATCTTCTTGCTTCCCAAAAGTCTTCTTATTCCATCTTATCTGTTTGAACGAAATGCAATAATCTTGATGCCTAATTGCTGCTCCCTTTTTGGTTGACTTGGAAATCAGCCCATGTTTCCTTAATAAGCCCATATTTCGTGTCCTCATTGGTTTGCTTGAAAATCAGTCCATGTTTCTTAAATAAGTCCATATTTTGTGTCATCTAGCTCACACCATTCTCTCCCTCTTCAAAAAAAGATTCGTCCTCAAATCTACTTAGAATAGTTGCAGGAAAGTGAGAAGTTTCTAAGAAGGCAGGAAAGTAAAAAGGTGGGTAGGAAGGAAAAAAATTGTTTTTTGTTTGTTTTCAAATGCTTTTGCTTGGAAGAAGCTCAAAAGGTAAGAATGCAGAAGGCTAAGGATGTCACCAAGATTTTTTTTTTGCTATGTTTTTTTTGTTGCTAATTTTTTTGCACTTGCTCTTTGTGTGCTGCTCTTTTTTTTTGCACTAGTTTTTTTTTGAATAAAAAGATGAACTGAAATAAGGTAAAAGCGGAACTGGTTTTTTTTTAATGGAAGGGATTGAAAAGAAAATAAAAAGATACTCAAACTTGCATTGAACCAAGGCTCTTAGAGACAACAAGGGAGTATTTGTCGAAGCGGACAAGAAGCAAATTAATCCTGTCCGGCGTGCCGAAGATCTGGAAGGTATTATCGATTTCTGGCGCTCATACACCACCCATAAGGTTAACACTATCATGTACTCGCATCATTTTGCTTATATGAATGTGCCGCATGGCATGTATCGGTGTGTGGTGAGGAAAGTTCACCCACTTCTGCTTCGTGCGGCCTTAAGCTTGTGCTACACTGGCGGTGTGAAGACTGGCGTGGATAAAGTATCTTGCCTTCCCTCAGCTTCTCAAAGAATCATAAGACATGATAGAGAGAACCTTGGAGTTTTATGCCCTACGGACGAGACGCTATTTGATGATAAGGATGACCAAAGAGGCTCTCGAATGTCAACCCTTAGAGATGATAACCAGCACAAGAGATACGCCCTGCCTCAAATCTTCATCGATGACACTAATATTTAGAATTATACTCGTTTCCTTGAATTTATTTTTCCTGTGTTGTTTTATTGTACTTAAACCGCGTTTGAGTGGTTCTTTTATTAGGGGCCCGTTTGGTGTTATTAAGTTATGGGATTTTATAACCCCTAACTGGCACTTGGGGGCACCTCCCATTATTATTTGTAATCGCCACGATCCACGCTGTTTGGATCCTTTATCTAATAAAATCTCGCTGGTGCTGCCCAGCTTTAAAAAAAAAGCATAACACGTGATTTTTTTACCGTCTCCAAATGCTTTCAAATCAACACGAGTCATTCTTGAGGGCTAAAAAACATACTCTTGATTGGTAGAGAGTGATACGACACCTATACGACCTACTTTCATCGTCCGCTACACCAAAAATCGTTTTAAAGCAAATCGGTACATCAAGCATAACACATGATTTTTTCACCGTCTCCAAATCCTTTCAAATCCACACGAGTCATTCTTGAGTGCTAGAAAATAACACTCGTGGTCGGTAGATGGTGATACAACACCTATACGATCTACTTGCATCGTCCGCTACACCAGAAGTCATTTTAAAGCAAATCGGTATGTCAAGGATAACACGTGATTTTTTACCGTCTCGAAATGCTTTCAAATCTACACGAGTCATTCTTGAGTGCTAGAAAATCATACTCGTGGTCGTCACAATGTGATACGACACCTATACGACCTACTTGCATCGTCCGCTACACCAAAAGTCGTTTTAAAGCAAATCAGTACATCAAGCATAACACATGATTTTTTACCATCTCGAAATGCTTTCAAATCCACATGAGTCATTCTTGAATGGTAAAAAATTGTACTCATGGTCTTCAGAATGTTATACTACACATATACGACCTACTAGCATCGTCCGATACACCAAAACTTGTTTTAAAGCAAATCGGTACAACAAGCATAACACGTGATTTTTTTACCGTCTCCAAATCCTTTCAAATCGACACGAGTCATTCTTGAGTGCTAAAAACATACTTGTGGTTGGTAGAGAGTGATACGATACGACACCTATACTACCTACTAGCATCGTGCGATACACCAAAAGTCATTTAAAAGCAAACGGTACATCAAGCATAACATGTGATTTTTTTGCCGTTATGCTTGGTCGTCAAAATCGCCTGAGACGCTTGGCAGCGCTTGACATCATCAAGCATAACACCTATACGACCTACTAGCATCGCCCGCTAAACCAAAACTCGTTTTAAAGCAAACCGGTACATCAAACATAACATGTGATTTTTTACCGTCTCAAAATGCTTTCAAATCTACATGAGTCATTCTTGAGTGCTAGAAAATCATACTCGTAGTCGGTAGAGAGTGATACGACACCTATACAACCTACTTGCAGGGTCCGCTACACCAAAATGCGTTTTAAAGTAAACCGGTACATCAAGCATAACACGTGATTTTTTCTGTCTCGAAATGCTTTCAAATCCACACAGGTTATTCTTGAGTGCTAGAAAATCATATTTGTCAGAATGTGATACGACACCTATATGACCTACTTGCAGGGTCCGCTACACCAAAAGTAGTTTTAAAGTAAACCGGTACATCAAGCATAGCACGTGATTTTTCCATCTCGAAATGCTTTCAGATCCACACGAGGTA
>JAWWMW010103927.1:0-10733 GCA_035048345.1 Echeveria elegans
TGAGCTATGTGAAAAAGGAACCAGATGTGCTAGTACACAAGCCATGGCTGAGAAAAAGAGCCGAGACAAGATCATTCAATTTTTAATGGGTCTCAATGATGTTTACATGCCCGTTCGAACACAGATTCTATCCATGGTGCCTAGGCCTCAAATCACTAAAGTCTATTCAATGTTGATTCAAGAAGAAGATTCCCAAGGTTCTGCCAGAAAACCCTCAATTACAGAAATGTCAGCCCTTCAGATTTCACAAAATAATACCACCACTGGATATAACCAAAACAGGGTCTCTCGGAGCAACAACTCGGGACAAACAACAACCAGAGGAAACAAAAATGACTTGTTCTGTAACTACTGTAAAACCACCGGGCATACAAAAGAGTTTTGTTACAAACTCCATGGATATCCACCAGGCCATAAACTGTACAAAGGGAACAACTTCACCCCTTTTAAAGGTAACAAAGCTGCTGCTAATAATGTTGCCATTTTTGATGACACCTTGACAGGACAAACTCATACTATCAAAGATGTCCCGACTGAACAAAGTATTCAACTTGGGTCTTTAAGAGTGAGCCAGAAACAAATGGACAAGCTAATGGCTATGCTTGAAGTTCCTGATCACAAGGGTAACCATATCGCAGGTATTTGTTCTATTTTCACTATTAATAGAGACAACAATGAATGGCTAATTGATAGTGGGGCTACAAATCATATTACACCGTATGCAAACATTTTGACAGACATCACTCCTGTTTTAGAACCATACAGTGTTTTGCTGCCAAATGGTGAAAGTGTCATAGTCAGTAGCACTGGCAATTGTGTTCTAAATAAACATCTGAGGTTGAAAGGGGTTTTTCTAATTCCCAGTATCAGATACAATCTGATTAGTGTTGCCAAGCTTGCCAAAGATTCAAATGTCTCTTTCACTTTTACTGATGAAGAATGTTCCATTCAGGACCGAGCAATGAAGATCATATGGACTGGTAAATGCCACCGTAACCTGTATCCCCTTCGTAACACCATCAAAGGGACTTGTTTCTCCACTCAACAGAATAAAGATTCTTTTTCGTTATGGCACAAACGATTAGGACATGTTTCTTTTCACAAAATGTCAGACACATTGAAACATTATATTCCTAATTTATCATGAACTTTTCAACCTCAAGATTGCAATATTTGCCCCTTGGCCCGGCAAACTCGTTTGCCTTTTCCGGATTACAGTATCAGAAGTACTAAATTTTTTGACATGATTCATACAGACGTTTGGGGACCTTTTAAGGTTCCCACTCACACAGGGGCCCGATATTTCCTCACCATTGTAGAAGATTATTCCCGGACAACCTGGACAATACTGCTGACCAGTAAAGGTGAAGTCACGGACAGTCTTATTAATTTCTATCATATGGTGAAGACACAGTTTGAGCAAACAATAAAAGTCATCAGGTCAGACAATGGTTCAGAATTTCTTACGACAAGATTATCTAATTTTCTTGCGTCTACAGGATGTATTCATCAAACCACTTGTCCTTATACCCCTCAACAAAATGGGGTGGCCGAAAGAAAACATAGACATCTTCTTGAGATCGGGAGGGCCCTAAAATTCCAGTCCAACGTACCTGACTACTTTTGGGGTGACTGTATTCTAACAGCCACATACATCATTAACCGGTTACCTTCAGTTACAATCCAGAATAAAACCCCTTACGAAGTTCTCATGTCAACCATTCCTAAATATGATTACCTAAGAGTCTTTGGCTGCCTTTGTTATGCAACCAATCTCTTACCACACAAAGGGAAGTTTGAAGCAAGAGCCTCACCATGTGTCTTCATTGGCTATCCTTTTGGTCAAAAAGGATACAAGTTATTTGATCTAAAAACCAAGAAAATCCTGGTCAGTCGAGACGTTGTTTTTAAGGAGCATATCTTTCCTTTTCAAGAAATTGTTGACTCAACTCCTTCAGTTTCAATTCCTCTACCGCAGTTCACCACCAGTGCCACAACAGGTGATTCCCCATATACACCAAGAAATGTGCCTAACAATACTTTTATTCCAACTCACCAAGTTCCTGATATTTCCTCACCAACAGAAGATCAGACAACAGAACCTATGGATAATTTGGCATCTTCACCACTTGTTCAACCTCTGAGGAAATCTTCAAGGATTTCCAACCGACCTAGTCACCTTCAAGATTTCGTTTGCCCAGCCCTCGTTTCTAAATCTACTGTTTCTAAGTATCCCATTATGGAACAAGTAAACTATTCTGGATGCTCGAGTTCCTTCCAGAATAGAGCGCTGCAAGTCCTTACAGATGACGAACCACATTCTTATACAGAGGCTTCTAAAAATTCTAATTGGATGGCTGCTATGCAGAAAGAACTTGATGCTCTACAAGACAACTGCACTTGGACTCTTACCGATCTTCCACCTGGTAAAAATGCAGTAGGATGTCGATGGATATACAAGATAAAAAGACATGCTAATGGTACTATTGAACGTTATAAAGCACGACTTGTTGCCAAGGGGTTTACACAAGAAGAAGGCATCGATTACCATGAAACCTTTGCCCCGGTCGTTAAAATGACTACGGTCCGGACCTTGTTGTCAGTAGCCTCCTCCCGAAATTGGCCTATTTATCAACTCGATGTAAACAACGCCTTCTTACATGGTGATTTAGACGAAGAAGTTTATATGAAATTACCCCCAGGCTTTTTCAAGAACCAAAGGGCATCTGGAAAAGTATGCAAACTGCTCAAATCCATCTATGGTCTCAAACAAGCCTCTCGACAATGGTTTAGCAAATTCAGTGATTCTCTCATTGATTTTGGTTTTCAATGCAGTTTGAATGATTACTCTCTCTTCACGTACACTAAAGGAAACAATTTTATTGCCCTCTTGGTCTATGTCGATGATGTGATTATCACCGGTACCTCAGAATCCCTTATTTCCTCAGTTAAGGATTTTATTCATGCCAAGTTCAAAATCAAGGACTTAGGAAAATTACACTATTTTCTGGGAATTGAAGTAGGACGCTCTACAAATGGTATTTTTCTGAACCAGCGCAAATATGCACTGGAAATAATATCTTCTGCCGGTCTTTTGGGCTGTAAACCAAGTGATATACCAATGGATACAAAGCACAAACTCAGCCTATCTAAAGCCCCTTCATTAACGGATCCCACTGCTTATCGGAGACTTGTTGGCAAATTAATCTACCTCACGGTCACACGACCAGATATCTCTTATCCGGTTCATACTCTTAGTCAGTTTATGACCAATCCAACTCAAGACCATTTACATGCTGCGCACAAGGTCCTTAGATACCTCAAACTTGCACCGGCTCAAGGCTTGTTTTACCCAAGCTCCCAAGAATTACATCTTCAAGCTTATTGCGATTCAGACTGGGCCTCTTGTCCAATTAGCAGACGCTCCATGACAGGTTTCTCGATAACCTTAGGCTCAGCTCTTATTTCTTGGAAAACCAAGAAACAATCAGTTGTTTCTCTTTCGTCTGCAGAAGCAGAATACAGAGCTATGTGTCATACCACAAAAGAGGTTGTTTGGCTTTCTCGACTCCTGAATGATTTGCAAGTTTCCATCAAGACAGTACCTCTATTCTGCGACAACAATGCTGCAATTCACATCTCCCGAAATCCCGTTTTTCACGACAGGACAAAACATGTCGAGTTAGACTGTCATTTTGTACGTCAATTTGTTGCTTCAGGATTCATCATTCCAACACATATTCGAAGCAATGCACAACCAGCCGATATTTTCACAAAAGCAGTCTCTCGGGACCAGTTAACCCTCTTGTGTTCCAAGCTCAACGTTTCGAACTTCTTACACACGTTACGCTTGCGGGGGAGTATTACGAATGATCCACCACCCTCGCCAGGTTCAGTTATGATCGCGCACACACCTCCGCACCGGCCGTCAGCATCGACGCATCGTCCGTCGGTGTCATCTCAAAATGCACCCTAATTCTAATTTGGGAATTGGGGCGGTTATGTAATTACTTAGAAGTTGAATCAGTTTGTATTCCTCCCTAAAAGCTGTATAAATCCAGCTCTCTCTTGTAATCTTCATCAATAAGAAATACATCAAGCCTTTGAGCTCACTGATCTCTTCAGTTCCATTTCTCCTTCTTTTCATTTTCTCACCCTCAACTTAGGGTTAATAATGTGATTATTGGACTGGGCGAGAATTAAAGGATGTGGCTTTACTTGCTATAGGGGGGTCATTGAATTAGGTTTAGGGCTGTAAGCTGCTTCAGTTGAGTGGTGAATTTGAGGGGCACTTGTTCAAATTACTCCAATGCATGTCTATTTGTATAGTAGCTTGCTTGTTTTGGGATGGTTGTGCTGCTGCTGGAGGAACCTTCTGGTTGTGGTAGCAGCTGAAATCATGGATTTTATTGGGTTTTGTTTCGTCATAAGTTCAGTGGTTCTTGGGTGAAAGTTTCTGGATCGGATATATGGATTTTGGTGTTCCCTGTTGCATAGTTGATGTTGTTTCTAGTTAATCACTTGGTTTTGTGTATCTAGTAATATAATGGGTTTTCCATTGCATGATGGTGGATGCAGAATGTGTTACTAATAATATTTGTCTTTTTGAACTATTCTCCTCATGTTCATTGTGTTGTGCTATCAGCTCAGGAATTATCCAAAGAGTTAGAAGGATGGCTTGCTTCTGCTGGTCTTCCTAAATCTCCAGATGTGCGAGGAGTCATTGCTCCGTAAGTTTTCATCACACTAAACTCGCAAGCACTCACTAACCTCTAACACGGCTGATATTTTCTTTCTTTTTTTTGAATATGAAGGCATGCAGGATATTCATATTCAGGCCATGCTGCAGCATATGCATTTGGAAACATTGATCCCACAAATATGTAGGATGCGTACGTACCTTTCACAGCTCTTTCTTTTGCAAAACTTGAAAATTGTGTACAATAACCTTCTAAAGGTTTTAACGGATATTTTTTTTGATTCTTGTGTCTTCCTTCTTGGTCCATCTCATCATTACTACACTTCAAAATGTGCACTCTCTACAGCATCTGCATACAGCACGCCAATCGGAGACCTGCCCATTGATATGGAAGGTATTCAGATAAGTCCAATATCTTATGAAAATGTAATAAATAGGCTAATGGACATTCAGATGCCTGGAAGGAGAGCAACTAACCTTATTGAAACTGGGTCGAACAGTGAATGAGGAACTCAAGGCTACAGGCCACTTTGAGGTCATGGATATTCATGTGGATGAAGCTGAACACAGCATGGAAATGCACTTGCCGTAAATAGCCAAACTGTTTGAAGGGTAACTAAAAGGTTTCTTAGTGCAAAATTTTATACCAAAGCCGTTGTCTGACATGCTGTTTTTACTGTTTGATATTATAACAGATATTCTGTAAAAGTTGTTCCAGTATTAGTCGGAGCCCTTAGTGCTGAAAAGGAAGCTTTTTATGGGTGTCTTCTTGCTAAATACATTGATGATCCAAAAAAACTTGTTTTCAGTTTCATCAGATTTTTGTCATTGGGGTTCTGGGTATCAACTCCTTCATTTTCTTGAAGCATTTATATGGTCTTCCTGTTATTTTTGAAAATATTTTAAATTTAGATTGGCAAGTGTGTTGGATTTGGCTTTGATGGCACAATAAAGCTATAAATCTATGTTTCTGATTTGTCAGATTTAACTACACTCACTATGAAAAAAACATGGAGCCATCTACAAATCCGTCGAAGCATTGGACAGAATGGGCATGGATATTATCGAATCAGGCGATCCGGAAACTTTCAAAAAATACTTGGAGTTTGATAATACGATTTGTGGGCGACATCCGATCAGTGTGTTTCTCCATGTAAGGAGTAGTGTGTTTGACAATACGGTTTATTGGTGCGTGGCATTAATTTGTAACTGGCTTGGTTTTTAAATTTGTTGGTTCAGATGTTGAAAAAGTGCTCAGCTAGTATCAAAATAAACTTCTTGCGGTACGAGCAGTCTAGTCAGTGCAAGAGTTCAAGAGACAGTAGCGTTGAGCTATGCATCAGCGGCAGCGAAGATAGTAGGGGAAGCATGAATAGAATGTGGGCGGCTCTTGACATGCGCATTAAAGCTGCTGTTAATTGTTACTTGGACAAAATCAGCAGAATGTTGGTTAGAGAGTAGAAGTGAGTATCTTTTTAATCCGTGTTGAGTCTGAAGTTTTGCGCGTTCTCTTTTATACCACTTCTGTCATAAGGGTAATGCTAAGAGCAACTCGAGCGCATGAGGTAAAGTAGCCTACAATGCTAAAAAGGCCCAGCTGGCATCTGATTTAACTAGAATTTTAGAGAACTTGCTCTCCAACGCACTCATGTAGTTAGTTAAATTATGACTTTTTTGTAAAACATCAGGTATATCTAACTCTCTTCTCATCTTTGCTATTTCCTTTTTTTGTCGTTTACTGCTTTCATTTTTTTTTCGTTTACTGTTTCCAGACCCAAATACCTCCGGCACCCGACACGGCTACTTGAGATGCATCGCTGAAGCAGGTGGCGCTTGCATTGTTCATCTCGCCAGGGCCTCACCAGAAGAACAACATGCCTATTCACTTGTTTGTCGACGAGGACGCTGCTGTTCGGTTCGGTTGGAGCTGGATGGGGGTTTAATTGGCTGCTTGTTTAGATGATGCGTTGTTCGAACTGTTCGACCAGGGCTAAAATTTGACTTAGGTGACTGGAACAAACGAGACTTCAGGTCAGGTGAGGAGAATAGGGTGGGATTGAGTCACGTTGGGTTGAAGAGATGGTCTTTAAAAATAGAATACCTAGCACCCATTAGAGCAAATTATGATTTCCACCCTCTAAATTTTAGATGCTCAATATAATATATATTGTTTTGAGAGGATGCCATAGCCATATATATCAACTGCCTTTTCAAATCTACTTATATAATAGATTAACTAACTAAGTTAACTAATGTGAATCGTATAATTAGCAACCAATGTTAACTAAATTATATAATTAGCAACCAAAACTAACTAAACCACCCACCCACGCCATTCCACCCACTCACGCCATTCCACCCTCACCCTCAACCGACGTAATTCTCTCTCTTCGACCCCCTTCACCCTCATCCTCCACCCGACGACGGCCACCCGACATCCCTTCGTCCTCCCGACGCCAACCCCTTTGACCTCAAGCCACACCCGAATCCCATTTGACCTAAATCCCAGCTCCGCGCCAGCCCCTTCACCCTCACCCCCCACCGGAATCCGTCCGCCCCCCTCCAGGCTTCACATCCACTGCTCAAACGACCTAATCCCACTGCCCAGACGGTCTGGCCCATCCGCCCGTCTGCATTCCAGCTCCAAGCCTCCGAATTCCCAAGCATCTTCCCTCTGCGAATTACCAAACCTCCGAACACCGGAATTCCCTATACTCCATTCTCACTGAGTGCCTCCGTCGTGATTTTGAAGGTGTGTATTGCACTTCAGCAGGGAGTGTTGATAGAATTGTGCTGTGGAATGCGAGTTTGGGTGGAGTGTTTTCTTCATCTTTGTCAAAGTTGAGATAAGCGTTTTGACATTGTTTGGGACTAGGTTTACATGTAATATTCCTCTAGAGTATGTTGAGATTCAGACATTGTGGAAGATTAATGTGAGTGGTATTTGTTGTCTGGAAATGTTCCTGAGTTCTTAGGTAGTTTCCAAATATTAAGTTTTTGGATTTGTCCAGGAATTCGTATAGTGGGAAAATTCTGTCTTTGTTGTTTAATAGATGCGAAAACGTCAAGTTAAATCTTTTTCGCACAATGTGCTTAGTGGAGCCATTCTTGAGTTGATTTCTAGGTGTCGAGTTTAGAAGGTTTTGATTTCTCTTTTAATAGTTTGAGTGACGCGTTGCCTGAGTAAGTTCATCTCAAACTGAGGTGTATTTCTGTTGATTGTTGTTGATAGTAGGATTTTTTCCTTTGATGCACACCACCTGTTTGATAATTGGTATGTTGTGTTTCCTCAGTCTTTTTAGGGAGTAACTGGTTATACTGAGGTCTCTCTTCTTTCCAGCGCATAACTTGCAGATTTAAATCGTTTTGTTTACTCCTTGCAGGCCATTAAGCTCTTTTACTCCGCTGTTCGCTGGACTTGAGTTCTGATGCCTTCAATTTCAACCCAACATTGAATAAACTAAGGTAGAATGCATTCTGTGATTATTTCTTTAATTCTATTTACGTGTTTCTGTTGTTGATGCCTTACCTATTCACATTTAATCCAAACTGTGTTCTGATTTTTTTTATTCTTTCCATGGCATTAAGCTATTTTACTACGCCGTTGACTGCACTTGAGCTTTGAGGTCTTTAATTTTGACTCGACATTGAATAAACTAAGGTAGATTGCGTTCAGTGATAATTTTTAAATTATTCACTGTGCTCTGAACTCTGTTTTTTAGTGATAATTTTTAGATTTCTATTTACGCGTTTCGTTTTCTCTTGCCTTAACTGTTCACATTTAATTATTCACTGTGCTGTGAACTTTTTTTTTGCTCTTCCAAGGGCATTAAGCTGTTTTTATTTCTATTTACGTGTTTCTGTAACTGATGCCTTCACTAAGATTTTGGTTTATCCATTAATTGTGAGTGTTCCTATTTTGTCCCACTATTGCTGTGAAGTCTTTGAAGATTTCGGAATTCACTACGAAGTTGAATGTTATAGCTGTGATTTCGCTTTGTTTATACTGATGTCACACTATCTCACATGTTGTGATAATCACTTCAGTGTGACTTCAGTTCTCTGTTCTGCTGTTTTACTCAATTGTTGTTGTACTTACATACTTAGATGTTGCTAACTTTTTTTTAAAAATGTTCTGCTCATTTGGCCCTGTGGTTGTTCTTCATCTGTTGGTGCTTGATTGTAACATCCAATGGTTTCAACTGTTCTTCTAAATTTGTTTTCATTATTAACTTACACTCAAATGGATTGAAATCTTTTATGTTCTGCATTTGTTTTTTCTAAATAAGCCCGTAATTGCTTAGTCGTATAACTTGCTGACTTTGCTTTGCCTTTTGCTGACTTTGCAGTCTCCATAAAGTTGCCCAACTTATGATGCGAAGTCTATGCAGAAAACTGGAATTGCTTAAAATTTGAAGTCCGTGGAGTTGGCTTCAGCTTACCTATCAAACATATTTTCAGATTCATTGTTGTCTAAAATATTTTAATGCACTTATCAGGTGTCGTAAGTGTTGTCGTTCTGATGTTCTGAAATGTTGTAAACTTTTTTTATTTGCTGTGCTGTTATGCTAATTTTTTTGTTGTTTTTTTTTATTCTACTCAATTTTTTTTGCGTTGTTGTATTGCAATAAAAGGATACGTTACTGCGCTAAAAATTTTCGTTTAGGTGAAGGGTACGTTTTCCATTTTTTTTAAAAAAATATCTGTATGTTTTCGCTACATCCCGTCAGAACGACGGGTTCAACACTTGTTAAGAAATAATTACTTTTTTGTGAATTAGTTGAAGAATAAAATCGACATTTATAATTAATTAATATATAACAGAATAAGGATTGGAAGTGACTAAAGCAGTCTTATTTAACAACGAAATTTTTGTTGGCCGAACCAAACATTGGGTCAACCCATCATCTCTCATCCCTCATCAAACCCACAGCAGGTCCGGTCTATTAAAAATAAAAAATAAAAAATAAAATTCAAATTCAAATTCAAATTCAAAAACTAAAAATAAAAAATTAAAAGTTTAAATTTACAAACAACACACTTGTCCGGCCCATTAAAAATCGAGACGACGTATATCCGTCAGGACGACGGGTGCTTCACTAGTCTATTATATAAAACAAGTGTCAAAACGAGGGCAACAAATATTGTTGGTAGTGTTATTGTGCTGCGGTAATAGACATATGTTAAAAAATATCATATATTTTTATTAAAATTTAAAAATATTAAATATTTCCTGCAAAAATTTTAAATGTTTATTTTTTTAATATTTTAAAGTTTTTACATTTTTAATTTTATTTTTATTTTCCAGAAAAAATTTTAAATTTTTAAATGTTTATTTTTTATTTTTATATTTTTTAATATTTTAAAGTTTTTAATTTTTAATTTTTAATTTTAAATATTTTATTGTTTTAATTTTAAATTTTAAATTTAATTTAGTTGGACTGTTTAGTTAGGTGATATGAGTTTAGTTAGATGTTGTTGGTAAATGTTAGTGTTTAGTTAGATGTTGTTGCTAAATGTGTGGTTCATTATATATATATCTAATATATAATAGAATACGAGTCATTAATTGCATGGTCAATAATGTATTGCCAAAAATGCTCCTCCCGTCGCTCATTAATTGCTTATCATGTCATCCCCTCCCTTCCTTATTTATTATGGACCAAACCATATCATTCCGACCCATTAAAAATTTAAATTTAAATTTAAATAGATCACACGAATCCGTTTAAATTTTCACAACTCATACGGGTCCGTTTAAATTTTCACAGAACACAAATCATATCATTCCATCCCATTAAAAAATAAAATTTAAATTTAAATAGATCACACGAGTCATTAAAATTAAAATTTAAATAGATCACAGGGTGCGTTTAAATTTTCACATTCCACACGGACTCGTTTAATTTTTTACAAAACACAGGAGCACATCCCGACTCATTAAAAAGAAAAAAGAAAAATTTTAAATTATACAGACCACACGATCTTATTCGATTACGCATTTGGGACGACGCATTTCCGTCGGGACGACGGA
>JAWWMW010103938.1:0-10732 GCA_035048345.1 Echeveria elegans
TAGCGACCACGTGGTCGCTAATCTTTATAGAAAATTGATGCGTAGCCAAATTTTCGACTCTGTCATATTTTTTATGAAATGGTAGCGACCACATGGTCGCTACTGTTTATAGAAAACCAACGCTTGACCAAATTTTTGACTCTGTCACATTTTTTATGAAATGTTAGCGACCATGTGGTCGCTAATATTTATAGAAAATCAACGTTTAGCCAAAATTTTGACTCTGTAATATTTTTTAAAATAACATTAGCGACCACGTGGTCGCAAACCTTTGGCGCAAAATATTTTGCTCCATTATTAGTGACGACGTGGTTGTTAATGATTGGCGCGAAATTTTTAACGCCAACTTTATCGACCATGTGGTCGCTAAAATTTTAGCACCAAAATTAGCGTCCATATTTTTCTCTGCGTCCAAGTGGTCACAAAATAGCGATCATGTCGGTATGGTCGCTAATCGTCAGTTTGGTGTAGTGTTTAATTATCGACATCTTTACTATTAGTTGTTTGGTCGTAACCTACGCTTAGTTACCGATCGTTATCCTAAGGTCAGATTATGCCTAAAATAAGAGTTTCAACCTCTTGTTCTTGTTGGCTTTCCTATGGTTAACTCCTATTAGCACTAAGTGTCAATGCGCACTTAACAGAAGAGAACTTGATTGACGTGTTAACTAGTCTTTCCTCATAAGAACCACTCTCGTGATGAATGAAACCATGTTTTACTCGACTTCCAGATCTCATCTCTTTATATGTTGATCCAAGGAATATGGATAACACTTACATAAGATTTGTCATGGATCATTCCTTAGAGTTTGTAACGTATCGAATAGGCAAAATGAGTAAAGAAAATTTTTACACTTGCATCTATTGATAAGCTATGAGAGTAACAAGAGGCAAGATCACTGCACCTCGAAACAAAAAGACTTCTCACTCGTCATAATGAACGCATTTCAAAAGACGAGCGTTACACTAATGAGAATGGGATGAGGAGAAATGAACTACAAATTCTCCCTCTAATATATCTCTCCCAATCTAACCAAGCATGCCTTGGGGTTGATCCGTCCGGTTTAGATTTCAACCCGTCTGAGTTGGTAACTCGGATGATTTTGCTTTTGACCAACTCAGACGGCTTAGTTGTGACTCGGTTGGTTTAGGGCAAATCGATCGGTTTATTGGTTGAGTCGTTTGGTTCAGTGCCAGTCCAATGATTCTGTCTATTTTCGATCTTTTCTGGTCCCTTTTCGGGTTTATGCTGAAATCTCTCATACAAGGTATCTTGTAAAATTATAAGATAAAAATAAATATGTAGAGCAAATGACTAGAGTAATGGGGCACAACAAATCAAATATGGAATTGAAAATATGTACAAATATTTATCGATCGCTGATCAATGAGTAAAGTTAAGGGAAAAGTTATAAATAATAATAATAAAAAAGGCTCCTCACTATCACAAATTGTTACATATGGTTTAATCTATCAAAATTACAATTAGGGAGTGAGGTTTAAAATAATAATTCATGAATATTTGAACAAGGAATTCATATAAGTATTGTTATCCAATACCAATTATTGATTGCATATATCTATACATATAATTGGTTTTATTCTATCTCCACCATCAATACTTATGTAATCTCGACCAATACATTTTATCACTTATTACAAAACATGTCATCAACCCTGTATTTAACCATGTTTTTGATCAACGGTTAACCGTATTTGACCGTTTAAATTTCACATTGGGGACGACAGATGAGCTTATTTGATCGTATTTTACCGATTATTGAGCAGAGTATTTATGGTACATGACCAAATATTATTCTGATTAATGTAATGAATGCGATGATTAGTCTGTTCCATCCTTATTTCTGTTGGAACAACGGGCGACACGCTAGTTACACATGTAAATTTATTCAGTAGCAGTAGGTACAGCTGATAATTGTCATCCAAGCAGCATCTCATCATACTTTGCTTTTACAATATCAGCTGCTATCAGCCAGCTATGCTTTCATCTTTCCATTCCTATGCGTTCACTATGCCTATGCCTATGCCTATGCCTATGCCAATGCCAATGCCAATGCCAATGCCAATGCCAATAACCATGTCTATGTCTATCCACCATTGTACTCTAATTTCAGGCTTGATTAGACTTGTTTTTTTTTCTTATATCATCTCTGATTGTTTCCTTTAGTACTCTTTGTTTTCATTTTAATTTTCCGAAGATGAACAAGAACAGATGAATAAAGGTCTAACAATTTCTTTCTTTCTTTTTTTCATTGGGGGGATGTTGTATATGATAACCGTCCTCATTTGAGTTTTCCTTGCTTCTACTTAGCTTGATTCAAACCCCTCGTGCATGTGTTGATTTTATTCTGTCAAAACAAGCAACTCCGATTGGATTCGAAATCATATTCCCTGGCATGATTCAACAAGCAGGGAACTTTGACCTGAACCTTGTTTTAGAGGCAGCAACATTACGTTCTCTGTTCCAGAAACGAGATTCGGAGCTCAAGAGGTACTTTTTTGTTATCCGCAGCCTTGGAGCAAGTTACATCCTATCACAACTCTAGGAGTTTAAAATGGAAATATTTATATCCTCGTAAGTATTTTTAACCTCAGAAAACAGTATGAGAATAATATTTGATGAACCAATTAAATGATTAACCTGTACTAGTGTGGATAAAAAAAATGCTATGCATACCTGCCTTACCGGACTTTGCAAGCGATTTATGCTATCATATCGCTCAATATGCACACATCTTGTGTCTTAGAATCAATGGCAGCAATGTGCCTGAAAGCAAGGCTTACATGGTGTATATCTCAGAGGGAATGGGGGAGTTCATAAACCAGGAAGCAATAATGAAATACCAGAGAAACGACTGCTCTCTTTTCAACTCTCCATCTACCACAGCGTCCGCTTGTACTCGGTTCCTCGATTCTGGTTGCCTTCAGAAAATTGTAAACCAGTCAGGAAATTGAGGTAATTATTTCAAGACATATGGTCAGAACTTTATCATGCGTATATTTAAACCACTGAGTCTTTATGTAATATTCTTTTGATATGGTTGATGCCCTCAGTTCCCACTGTGTATCCTCTGGACGTATATGCTCGCCTCTGCAGAGATTCATTATATCCTGGACACGACCTATAGGTAATTATTTAGGTATAAAACTAATACTTACTACGGAGTATTATTTATTTCAAAATTCATTTGTCGAAAACTGTGCAATGGCATTCCGTTTGTTGCGGGTTAATGGATATGAAGTTTATCCGAGTAAGTATATAATCAACGGCAACAATACACCACAATATTACAAGAATATTTCTGGTTGTAATGTTGCGGTCCATTGGGACGGTTTGTAACTGAAGAGGACTACTTAGGCTCGGTAACTGGGCGTTTGAGTGATATGAATGCTGTTCTAGAGTTGCATAGAGCATCTGAGGTCATTAAACGGTCTGATGAAGAAAATAAACGCTTGGTCCCGGCCATTCCTAAAACAAAAAGGTGAATCTGACCAGGTAGCCTTAAATTGCATATCAGAAAGGAGGCTGGAGCGTTGGGCTCGAAAGTCTCATTCTGTGCAAGTATTTAAGAGCTCGGGGCTCCTTGCGTTGCAGGTATATGACGCTCTAAAATTTCCATCCTATGCAAGTTTAGAACGTTTGGAAAACAGGAGACACATCAATTTTTATGGCTTACGAAATGCTGAAATTCTAAAAACATCATATGAGTAGGTTTCTTATGGACTAGTTGATCGTACAATCTTCCTGGAAACTATTAAAGAAGTAAATGATTAAGTGTTTTTATGATGTCGTAGATGCCCAAATATTGCTCATGTCGAGGTTCGGAAACTGGCTGCTCAATACTTTAACAGCAACCAGTTATACCTGCAGGAAGAGTTTAGATATCTCGAGAAGTTGAGTTTATCATATGCACTGTTGTTTTTGATGCTTCAGCCTTACTGGTTGCCATTTAAGAATCTTTTATATTGGTTATGCAGGTGGGTTTAGCGAGAACAGATTGGACAGGCTGCAATTTTCCAGACAAGGAGTGTGGCAAATGTACTTTACTGCTCTGACTATATTTGTCTCTCCTGAATTATCGGATGCCCGTCTAGCATGGGCAAAAAATGCTTTTGTAGCTCTAGTTGCGGATGACTTTTTTGATGTAACGGGTTCGAAAGAGTAGCTTGAAAACCTCATTCATTTAGTTGAGAAGTAAGCATGGCGCGTAACTTATCTCTTCTAATGTTTCTGGAACCTTTCAATTTGAAATGGTGTTCAAGATTTCTGTAACCCCAGGTGGGATCTCAGTGACTCATGCTATGAGGATGTGAGATTTCAGTTCTCATCAGTTCATCAGCTTGTCGCTGAAATAGCTGGTTCAGCTAAAAAGTATCAACGGCGCGATGTTACAAGTCACCTGATCGTTGATGTGAGACTACTGGACCAACTACTAATTGTGTTATTAATATACAAAGATTGTGATGTTATCTGGTAATGTTAAGCATTGATAAGTATGGAGTGTATTTGCTCATGTTAGTGGCTGAAAGTGTTCAGGTCCATGTCTAACAAAGCAGAATGGAAGCGGAATGGGTACTTGCCAGCAGTGGATGAATACATGAGAACTTCTGTTGATTCATTCGCCGCGGATCCCTCTACCCACACTGCACTTTACTTCATAGGACCTTTGATATCAGACAAGGTTGTCTATAGGTCTGAGTTCCACAAATTTAGCATGATTGTTGGGATCATTGGGCGTATTCTCAACGACATTGCATCTTTTGAGGTAATCTGTCCGCTGAAAGCCTTTTAATTGTAATTAATTCTGCTGGAATTTTGTTCTGAAGGATGTAACGTTACTACGAGGCAGAGGGAATTTGCACAAGGAAAACTAAATGCGGTAGCACTTCCGATGGCCCGTGAAGCCAATTCTACTAAAGAAACAGCGATCCGGGAGTTGATGGATGCCCGTCTGAGGATCGGAGGACAGAGCTGTTGCAGCTTGTTTTGCAGCAAGACAAAGTGGTTCCCAATGCGTGCAAGCAAGTGTTTTGGAGAACTAGCAAAGTTGTTCACACATTTTACCAGGGTGAGGGTGTGGATCCAACTACATCGAAGGAGATCTAGAGGCATGCAGACTCCCTTCTGCATGAGCCCGATTTCACTTGATTGAGACAACTATTACATTAGTTTGCAAACGTGTATTTGGTCTAGATAATTTAAACTTGATTTTCGGAAGGCGTCGCTACATCACATGAGTTATCAGACAATCAAACAACAGTCTCTTGACTCATTTGAGGCCATGAGTCTGAAATTTAGTCTGTTCGACTATTAGACTGTTTAGGATTCAGTTGTCGCAGGTCCTGTGTCAACTTGTTAGTGCAGATAGTTAATGTTGCAGAAATATAAAATGACACAGGAATTGGTAACCCGGTTCGGCTCCTTTAAGGCTTAGTCCGGGGGGCTACTCCAAGCCCGGTGGAAACAATTCACTATAATGAATGTATAAACAAGGATGTGCATGGACCAAGTAATACTTCTTCATTTTCCAAGAAATCTATCATTCACCGTCTTGAACTACACTTGAAGACTCTTGATCGTGCTAGAAAAGATACAACATACCTGATTTCAGCACTAAAGTCTACCGAAGAGTCAGAAGGTGATGATAATGAAGACATTACATAATCTGATGAAGAGTAACTTAGTTGCAACTTTGAGGGGTCCCCTGTCACATTTTTGTGACAAAAAAGGGAAGTAATATGTCAGGCACTGATGTTAAAGGCCAGTGTTAAACGCCTGACTGTTGAAGACATTTTGAAACACTATTTCTTTCCTCGATTTCTATGTTGAAGACTTTGTATGCCAATCTACGTATTGGTGTACATTTTCCTGTTGAAGACTATTGCTCTGAATGACTAGCCTATGTGTTAGTTTACTATCTCTTTTGATGATTACTGTCTTATGCATACTAACCGTTGAGTTAGTCTATATTGAAGTTGATGTTGATCTATATATGTTGTTCTACGAGATAGCTGATCATATTGTTTTACAAAAAAAAAATTGACAATGGGGAGATTGAGAGCACCATGAAGCTCGGTGCTTTGTATGGCAGTTTATTTGGCCAAAGATGTCACAAAATGTGAATCACTTCATTGTCTCATAGCTTGCGACAATCATCTGAGACTGGCTTGTCTCCAGATCGTCTACGACAACTGCCAGCTGGAATTAATTAAATTAATTATATTCGGCCAGCTGGATATTTAGATACATATCACAAGATATGTGTGCTGAAAATTATCTGATTATATCTAAAATCAATTACTATGATATAATCAGATATGCTAACCAAAATATGAATATTTAATATTTCATCATTATCATGAAGATGGAATATTATCTAGAGTTTGTTTGGAAGGTGAATCTCGACTGACTAAAGGAGGAAGCAAACCGAGTCTACAGCCTATAAATATAAGTATATGCCATCTTCATTTGGATGTCCAACTACGCCAAAGATCAAACACTATATTTGACGACAAGAGCAACGTAATTCCGGCGATCGATTCCGTCACGTTTGGTGACATTCAGACGAGAGCCAAGGTAGTTGTTATAAGCTGCAAGACTGCCTGTGCTGACAGTGTGTCGGAGAGTACAAGGCAGAATAATTCAAACGCGGTCTGAATTTGTGGATATCAAGTTGGAGGCTTGAGTCTGTTACAGAAGGTTGTAGCAGATCCCTTTCACTAGAATAGGTCTTAGCTCGAACATTACAGATGTAAGTGTTGTGTAAGACTATTTGATATTAGTGAATTGGTCCACCGGGCTTGTGGAAAGAAGCTCCCCAGACTAAGCCTTACAGGAGCCGAACTGGGTTAACAACTTTCTGTGTCATTTACTTTCTACAATGTTTAATTGTCTAAGCTGAGTTGACACCGGACCTACGACAAGACTGAATTTATAACAATTGAACGAACTCAAATTCAAAAACTTTGTCTCATTTTCGATCTTTTTGACAAAAAGGGGACTATTTTTTGTGTCAAAGTTATGCAAGTCAAGGTATAGAGTAATCTGTATCTTAGCAATAGTTGAGTATTTGAACTTTGAAGGAAGTAGTTTTACCAAAAGACGTCAATGGGAGATTGATGTTCTATCAGGTGCATGGCATCATTTATAATTGAAGAGGAAGTTGTAGGCGAAGCTAAAGATGAAGCTACAAATCAGCTTGCAGAATCGTATAATCAAGAATCAAGATCGAAGACAAAGATAAGCAATTTCCTAAATTGCAGACAAGAAGATGCTCGACTAATTAAAACGTGAATTAGGAAGTCGCCTTGTACAAAGAAATCAGTTTGGAACCAAGATTTGGAAAGTATTCATATTCATTCAAAGGAAACTTTCTAAAGGCTAACGGACTTAGCAATTCGTCCAGTATTTCTGTTCCAAAAGAAAATTCGAAGAGGGTCTTGAAGCCTATAAATACAAGAGCATACTCTCAAGACTCTTCAACGATTTCATAAGCCAAAATAATAAATCTTTTACGCAAAACCTTGAAGCCAAAATCATATCTTTTGAAGAAGGTTGCGCGAGATCGTTCCCAGTTGTGTGGGCAACTGGTCAACTAAAAGAGATCAGTTCGAGAAGGCGTGAAGCCCAAGAGCAAGAATAATTGTACTACTGGAGAGATGTAGTATATAGGAAGTGGACTCTAAATTGAGAAAATTGTAAAGGTTGTTAGGATAAGCATAAAAGATCTTTTTACAAGTTCTACAAATCAATAAGAGAACATTACTGATCAGCTAGGCTCGTCACCAGGCCGATTGCCGAAGTGGGTTAACCAACATTGAGCTGTATTTACATAGTAACTAAAGCTTCAGTTACAACTCAACCTCCAGCTAAGCGTTACAATTGCACCTGAAAATCTCATTTTGTCACACCAACATAATATCAACCATTTTTCTCTTTAGATCAAACTGCTGAATTCCATCTGATATTTTAGTTGGAGTTGATTGAGACTTACGAGCCTGGTTTCTCTAGAGGCGGTGCAGCCCAAAAATACAGCTATGGTGGTCCTACAGTCGTCAACTGAGAATTGGTCCATTTGCTCCATTGGCCACTAGTAAACTCTTTTTCCTTCTTATTTGTGCTTCTGCTATATACCGAATACGAGTTAGCTTCTTCATATTTATAACCAACTAATAACTTGGCAAGCATGTTTTAGAAGCTTGTCAATTGTTATAACTTATAACCAACTAAATTGTTATAAGGGGACTAGCTGCGCTCCCCGTCCCGACGAGAATTTTTCCCGTGACTCCATTCAATTTTCATGAAGATTTTCAATATTTCTCACGATAATTTTTTTCTTATAATTTCCGCTCCACTTTTTAATTTAAAATTTTTAATGTGTAAGTATATTTTAAATTTATTTTAATTTTTAATTATTAATTTAGCAACGGTAGGTTATATGGTTTAGCGACGGTAGGTTATATAGTTTAGCGACGATCTTTAAATTTTTATTGCTATTAATGTGTAACTATATTTAACTATAACGTCGAATTTTAAAGGTTTTACCAATGATTTTTTTCCGTCGCTACACGACCGGATGACCATCCTACCCAATATATACAAATTGATGACTGTAAATGCGCTCTTTTAACGGGCAACTCCAACACATTATGCAAATTGACCCAAACGTTAAAAAAGCCTACGTGTCAAACAAAATAAATAACGGTATACAAAAGGAACCTCTCCAACGCAGCTCCTTGTTTCTTTAAATTTATAGGGAAATGAACAGTAAACCTTCATATCAACTAATATCTATTTCACTGTTCATCTCCCTTTCCGTCTCCCTCTCCTCTTCACTCTGTCTCCATCCTTGGCCTATGTCCCCCTCATTTTTGGACGAAGAAGGCGGAATTAGATTTGGGAATTTAAAGAAAGCGATTATGTGGCAGCTCCAGTGGCGAGGGAGCGCGTGCAGAAGGAAAGCAGAAGGAGAAGACGAGAGTTAGTAGAACGTCGGCGATTCTGTGGCACGCGCATCAGAACGATCCGTTGCGGTGAGAAAGTTGTTTGAGGAGGATCCTTTGCTTGTTAGAGCTAGGGAAAAATAATCACTTCAATAATAAAAAAAATTGTTAGAGCTAGGGATTATGATAGTCGGACTCCGTTACATGTTGCATCTTTACATGGATGGATCGATATTGTGAAGATTTTGATTGATTTTGATGCAAATGTCAATGCCCAGGATCGTTAGAAGAACACTATGAGTTTCGTTGTTGAATTGAATTTGTGTTAATTGAGAGTGATTGGCTGTGATGATGTTCTAAGAAGTGTTGTTGTTATCTTGATCTGTGAAATTGTGATTTTAATTTAAGCCATTCTGCATTTAGAGTTGTACTCTCAGTGGTGATAGAATTGGATTTTGTATTGGATTTCTAAATTTACTGAACTTAGTTTTCTCGATTACGCTTCAAGGTCGGGTTGGACTAAAAATTTGGGACCTGGTTGTGAGTATTGCTAGTGAGTTTGAAGGCGGGAATTGAGAGCTTGAGCATGGAGCTGAAGCTAACTGAGCTTGATCATTATCCTTCTTCTCAAGAAGCTGGAAAGGGAAGTTGTGCTGGTCTTCTCCTCCTACTTCGATTGATCACATCAACACTGTAAGTCGTACTCCTTATATTATCAAAGCTTCAATGTTCTTGACTGAATTTTCCTGACTTGGCGGGGTTCTAAGAGTGTTTTTGTTCTTGCTTAGATAAATCTGTTTGCGCTTCCGAATTCATCTCCTTCTTTTAGTTCTTTTTCTTAAATCTACTTCATTCTTTGCTCCAGTTAGTTCATCTGTATGTACGACTTGTTGTATGTTTTATGTATGTGTCTAAACCTTTAAAGTATTTTGTACAGATGGTATCAAGTGCAGGAGGTCCGCACAGAGGAACAGCAGTTGCAGCTGCAAGTCTATGCAGGAGGAAAACCAAAAGTGTGCTTCATGTCTCTGGCAAGCTTTTCTTTAGAGCAAATTCACTTTCCAGTAGGAGTGTATTGCTTGCTGCTGCACAGGGGCTGAAGCTGGAAAATTTAACGAGCGTAATGACCTTATATTCTCTGCCTCATCTCGGTTTCGTTGCAAAGATGTTGTGGTTCAGCATCAGATGACTAAGAGTTGTGAACTCTTGTCTCAATTGTCATCTTCTGTGTCACTTGACTCTGGGAATTTCTTACTTTTCGTTCGCTAATTTCCTTTTCCAAGATCAGCTTTAGGTTCCGAATCTTTAAGAGTGTTATTTTCTTTCTTAAAAGGATTAATGCTGAGGCTTTTTTACAACTTCGCACATCAGTCCCAATTATCTCCGAGCTAATTAATTCTCATAGCCTTGCGTTACGTCGCGCCAAATGTTATACTTGAAAACTCAGCTTAGATAATGATTTGGTTCTTGTCGGATGATTCTGTGAAGCTGGGCAAAGCTCACATTCTGGTGGATGCTGTTGACTATGTGAAGCAACTGAGGAAGCAAGAGTAGGAGCTTCAGGAAGAGCTTGAACAAGATTCAGGCAATAAAGAACACCAACGTCTCAATGAAGGTGTCACAATTGTTGAGGTTCATGTAAACTAATGTTCAAGAATAAGATACATGAGTTCTAGTAGTTGATTTTTTGAATTAAAAAATTATACGTAACTTCTTATACATAATACCCATTGGAGCAAAATCACTTTTTGCACATCTAAATTATAGA
>JAWWMW010103949.1:0-10731 GCA_035048345.1 Echeveria elegans
TAATATTGTGATTTAATCTGAGACGTAGGATGAATCAAATGAATGATCCAGATCTTTTAATACTTTCTATAATAAATGAGCATTTTTATTTGATCCACCCCAAAACTAATTTACTCATAAGTTACCATTATTCCATCAGTTACTTTGTAAACTAGAAACCGAAATTCATTTAGCACGTTTCATCAGTTACGGTTAATTACGAACTGTAATGGATGCCACTACGCGGGAGCTGAGTGCTGACAGCCGACAAAATGCTCAGTAAACGACACCGCCACAAACTAACCACGGTTACATTTTAACCACGCTTTCAATCTCAATATCTTCTTCAGCTTACTACTGCCTACTTTTTACTCTCCCCTGTTCCATTTTTCACGCGTCGCGACAATATCCTCTCTCTCTCTCTCTGTATCTGTTTCTGGCTGTTGCTGCTGCTCGGTTGATTCCGGAGTCGATGATCGGAGCTGATTGATTACGTGAACGCCAGTTTGGTGAGTAGTAGTATACAATTTTTTGATTCAGTTTTTTCTTTTCGGGTTTTGAAACTCTGGATGTGATGGTTTATTCATTGATTTCTGTGTTTTTTCTAGTAGTTGCAGCTGCCGATTTTGTTTGAGTTTTTTTTTTCTTTTTTTCTTTTTGGGTGTGAATTCTATGTTCTTTTAGGTATGTGTAGATCTGGCTGGTGTGTGATTAATGGACTTTTTGTCAACGGGTCTGGTTTTGTTTGACTTTTAGATACTAGAGAGTACAGGTATTTGATAGGTTAAGTTGTTCAGTTGAAGTTTTTAGTCAAGGGTTTTGAATGATTTGGTTGCTTTGAGGGTTGTAGTTGATGCTGCTGAAATGATCTGTTTGCTATCTTAGAGGATTACTTTTGTTGGATCTGAGAATCTGACCATCTGCGGTAACTTGTCTCGTTTTATCATCTTATGAGAGTATGTTGCTTATGTTATGATATTTCCTGGATGTTCTTTGTTGAAGATTTTTGCAGCACAGTCTTAACTCATACTTCCTTTGCAGGGAAGCGTTCGGATTTGATTGAATTGAGGTGTCAGACATACTTCTTTTTTTGGAATCTTTTTCTTACCAAGTGAGTATATGGTTAAATTAGTCGAGTGGAATTGTGTTTGGTTAACAACTTGCAACTCATATTTGTTTGGGGTGATTTGCAGGGAGAAAAATGAGCATCTTTGAGGAGATGAGTTTTTGTGACAATCTAGACTTCTTTTCTGCTCCCCCAGTGGTGTCGCCTGAGGTTGAGCCAGAGGCGACAGTTGAGGAGGGTTATACTGATGATGAGTTGGATGTTGATGAGTTAGAGAGGAGGATGTGGAGGGACAGAATGCTTCTCAGGAAGTTAAAGGAGCAAAATAAGAATAAGGAAGGGATTGATAGTGCAAGGCAGCTTCAATCGCAGGAGCAAGCTAGGAGGAAGAAAATGTCTCGTGCTCAAGATGGTATTTTGAAGTATATGCTTAAGATGATGGAAGTTTGCAAAGCTCAGGGGTTTGTGTATGGGATCATCCCTGAGAAAGGTAATCCTGTCGGCGGAGCATCTGACAACTTGAGGGCTTGGTGGAAAGAGAAGGTTAGATTTGATCGAAATGGTCCTGCTGCTATTTCCAAGTACCAGGCGGATAATTGTATCCTGGGAAGGGACGAGGAGAGTAACGCTGTTGGCTCTACACCGCATAGTTTGCAGGAGTTGCAAGATACCACTCTTGGATCACTCTTGTCCGCATTGATGCAGCATTGTGATCCGCCGCAGAGGCGGTTCCCACTGGAGAAGGGCGTTGCTCCTCCGTGGTGGCCTACTGGAAATGAAGAATGGTCGCCACAGTTGGGTTTGCCAAACGACCAGGAACCACCACCTTACAAGAAACCTCACGACTTGAAGAAGGCATGGAAAGTGAGTGTTCTGACAGCAGTTATCAAACACATGTTCCCTGACATTGCCAAGATTCGCAAGCTTGTTCGCCAGTCTAAATGTCTTCAGGATAAGATGACAGCCAAGGAAAGTGCTACATGGTTGGCCATAATTAACCAAGAAGAGGCGTTGTCCCGGAAGTTATATCCTGATCGCTATCCGCCAATGAGCGCTGGAATTGGTTCTTATGTCATTGACGATAGTGATTATGATGTTCAAGGAGTGGACGATGAGCCAATCAATGATTATGAGAATCAGAAACCTCAAGATGTGAACATATATAATATGAGGGCTGGAGGAGCTCAGGACAGGTTCATGATTCCGACTCTGACTCCTGCTGTTAAGACTGAGTTGGTGGATGGAAATCTAGATTTCTATCAAAAGAGAAAGCTTCCATCTTCAAATGATATGCAGATGACACCGGATCACAAAATATACACATGCGAGTATCCTCATTGCCCATATGGTGATGACCGTCTTGGATTTCTTGACAGGACCTCCAGAAATAATCATCAGAGGAGCTGCCCTTACCAGAATAGCTCTTCTTCTCAAGGGTTTTCCGTTCCGAACTTCCAAATCATCAATCAGAATACGACTCCTGTTAACATATCGTTTGGCCAAATGATACCAGCAGGTACCTTTATGAATCAAAATCCTCCCCAGAATGCAGGGCTTGAACTTCCTGAAGATGCACAAAAGAAAATATCTGAGCTTATGACAGTCTACAATTCTAATCTCCAACAAAACAGCAATATGGATGGCGCTGGCTTTAAGCGCCTAGAGAATCAAAGGCATCCTCAGCTTGAGAAGCCCCGGCAACAGCATCAAGCACATTTACCTCAGCCCCAGCAAACATTTCAGTTCCAAATGGACAACAACGTCTGTGTGCAAAGGCCTATATTGGGGAACAATATACCAGAAGAAGCAAACACACCATTCAACAACTCGGTCTTCTCATCAAATGGAATTCAGTTCGATCAGACCAAAATATTCGACTCTCAGTTTGGCAATAATGCAAACGACAGTATGTCCGACTTCAGATTTGAATCGCTATTCAATTTCCCATCATCTGATTTCTCCATGGATCCGCATATAAAGCAAGATATGGCCATCTGGTATATGTGAAGAACCAAGTGGCAAAGAGTGACATTCGAGCCGCAAAAACTGTGTTCCAAACAACAGCGTATTGGTATGGCTAAAGAATCGTCCATCCTCCCTATTTAGTTAATATGATATGCTTATTTATCTTGCCACAGTATGAGGTTTTGGTAACTTATAATATGGTTTCAAAGCCCTGCTAGGTAGTTGCGGAAAGGGTCAATAAAGGAAGTATGAAATCCCCTATACTCAGTTATTAGCATGGTTTTCTTTCTTCATAGGTAGGCTGTGTCATTTTGATGTTGTCTTGTGAACTCAACAAACATTAACCATATATATTGATATTAATAAGCTTGTTAGCTAGTCCCTCTGTCCTCTTTTGTTCTTCCTACTTTCCTATTCAGATGCCCTCTAAAGTTATTCCTATTTCCTTTTAAAGCAATTAATTCACTCTCACAATACACACTCTTTCCTACTTTATTTTTCTCTTACTTATTTTTATTTTATTTTTACTCTCACACTCTCATTATTCTTTAATTACTGTGTTATCAATCCAAACAGGAAGATCATTTCAGAACGGAGGGAGTATTACCATGCATTGTGTCATATGCTACAAGTGTTATCTTTTGCATTGCAACATTGACTTCTTGTTGCGTATGGTATGTTATGCTTCATGTGTTATGAAAATGACTCGACTTGAACCTTTAACACATAAGGTGAAAGTGAAAAATACAGTTGCGTGACGCCTCCGATTTGGCCTTTTGGGGGCTACTGTTAACTTTATTGCACGGGTTATGTGTTATGTGCACGAACCCAACTCGTGCTTTGAGGTGTTTTGTTACCATTAAGCAGTGCAGTAGTATACTTCAACTTTGATTTTGTATCTGATGAACTTGGCTCCTAGGTTGCACGAATACGTATGTGGGTACATTAAAGTTTAAAAAATTCGATATCGATACGTGGTGGGTACGACAAGTTAAAAAATATAAAAAAACTTATGATTACAAATATACAATTATAACCAAACAAAATTAGTATTTAATATTTAAATATCAAGAAAATTTTATCAAAAAGAAAACATTTCATTAGTGAAAATGAGAAAATAGTCATGAGAGTGGTTTTGGAGGCATTATCAAGCACCTAGAAAAAGAAGTGGACAGTGAAGAGAAGAAACTGCAAAACCGTGTGAAGGAGAGTGGTCGCAAAATTGTGTTTGAAAAATAGCCAAATGTGTAAAGAAGTGAAAATGAGCAAAAGATTAAAACTTTTTTAGGAGAAAAAACGAACGTGATGTTGCGCTAATCACAACCGTTGCTTGCTGGAGTGGATTACGGAGTTGAGGCGATTAGGTGCTAGCCGTTTGCCGGAGTAGATTATGGAGCTGCTGCCAGTCGGAGAAGAAACTAATTAGGATTTGTATAGTTTTTTTTTTTCGATAACGGGTTACAGGTATATAAATAACGTACAGAACATAGTAATATCCAGTACATAAAATCCTATTCTAGCACCGATCCGCAGGGATACCAATACCCAACAACAGGACAAACAATTAATTGCATGTCCAAAAATAACCCAAAAGACTTAATAGCCTAAAAAAGCCAGCCTTCCATCTTCACCATTAATGACCCCGACTACACACCTACCTAATCAATCATCACGCTCCCCGTCCATTCGTCTTCCGGCTACCTCTTCGCTGTCCCGACCAGCCAACGCCCGACCAGACTGCACGCCACCAGGCCAAGAACCCCAAGAGCCAAACACAGGTTAGCAAACGGCAGTCCCTGCATAACTTCCTCTGACCTCGGACGGCAACCCGACTCAGGTTCCTCCACACCACATCCCAACAATCCCAGCAATGACGACTCCAACTAACCGCATCCGGACTGCACCACCAAATCAAGCCAACCGCCAAACCTAGAACCCAGAACCTCCCCAAACACGACCCCATCATCGACGACCCAAACCAGAACGCACCAGGAACCACACGACCACCATGAGCCACCCAAGGACCCCAAAAGCAGAATAGACGAAGAAGAGAATCCCGCGGCGACAACAGCTCGGCAAATACACCAAATAAGGAATAAACACCACCGACAAAATAAAAAATAAAACAACTCTCATAAGCAAGAGCTTAGAGAAAATAACAACTCTCATAAGCATGAGCTTAGAGAAAATAACAACTTCACCATAAGACGAACCTTAGGGAGAAATACATGTGGAAAGAAAAGAAAAAACAATAAAAACTCCTAGGGTAAAGAAAGTAAGCCGTCCTCCATGGAGGAGAGGCTCTTCCTTCACCCCGGAGAAGAAGGGAGAGAGGTGTTGGGCCAAAACCATTTGAATTTGGTTCATTTAAAATTTTGCATTTTTAAAAAAAGTTTTCAATTCAGAGAATATTGGTGGAGTTGCGCCTTAAGTTTGGTGAGTTAGGAATTCGGTTGGAAGCGGGATGGCTCTATCGGCAGCAGTGACTTCCTTAGTGCAAGCAAATGATTTATGAGAGATGTTTACGAAGGATTCACTCTCTTCTTCGAGGTGCGAGGTTTTGTTTGAAGAGTGCAACTCATGGTTTCGTCCTACTTCATCGGTTGGAATGAAGAAGATAAAGTCAAAGACTAAGCCACAACACTGGTTCTATGATTTGACATCATAATTATGAGGAAAAAGATCAAGGGGTGGGAAGGAACGCGAGTAAGCATTCTAGTCAATGTCATTTCTGCTTCAGGCAGTGATATTTGGACCAGCGCGATATCAATGTCTTTTCTTGGCTTTATATAAACCTGACGGCGTATCGTTTGACTCTCAAATACCATACCGGGCAGAATGTGTTTGCGTTTTCTCGAGCGTGCACGATCGTAGAGGTTGCATGCATTGGACGCAACTGGTGATCACGATTCTCATTGTCCTGGTGAAGGATGAGGATTAAAGACATAACATTGTGAGAAGTTTGTTGTTTATTTTTTTAGGGAGACTAATATGGGGCATATGGTAGAGGTGGTTGACCTTCTTAATGATGGGGAGACGCCCGCTGGCACATTAGTGCCTGCTTGAGACAAAGGCAGAGATATGTGTGTGGATTGTTCATTGTGTCTCCTTTTGTCGGAAAAGGTGCAGTATTGGAGTCGGAGGAGGCAGCTAGGACAACAAATGAAAGGAAGATTTCTAGGTATGAGGTCGATTGTTATGTTAATGGTCTTATTTTTTAGCACTTTATTGTGAAGTCTTCCAGAGGTTTTGGAGGTAGAGCAGATTGGCTGATCAGTACAGTAGCGGCAAGGTGGGATGAGGATAAGGGTGTGGAGTTCCCGACAGCTCTCTGTCTCGAGATAAAAATTATCATTTGTCTCGCAGAAGGCTTTGACGGATGTATTTTTATTATGGAATGACTAGTTGGTGTGTTTAATTTTATTTGTAATTGTCCCTTTGAGTTACAAGAAATACAATCATTTTTAAATATACAAAATAAAAAATTAAGATTCAAATATATTTTAAATTTAATAAAATTTCTTTATTATATGATATAATTTTTAAATTCTTTTATTTTTAAAAATAATGAATTTTTTATATTAACAAAGGTGACCATTTGTTAATATGAGATTTATATACTTATTTAATTAAAAAATATTTTATTATGGCGATTTGGTATAAAATGACATATTATAATGATGGTTTTTGTGTAATTAAATCAGAGAAAAATTTATGGGAATAATGTCATTAAAATCTCGAACTTTTCAATTTTACCCATTTAAATCCTCAATTCATTCTTGCTCATTTAAATCCTCAACTTCTTAGTTTGATTTTTAAAAAAAATTAAGTTTATATTGACTTTACCATTATAATCATTAGTTTAAAAACACAATATATGGAAAGGGGCAAAACTGTCATTTTCCAATTCTCGTGCTCTTCATCTACGGCTCTAATCTACGCCATCTCATTCTCCTGACCTATTCGGTAAAGTAAACCCTCGAGTTTGGCGGGAACGGGTCCGCATATTTCCGCTTCTTTCGTCGCATCTCACTTGTTCACTCGTCCCACCGGAATCCGCTGAGCCATGTATCGAAGCGGTAATGGAAACGGAAATGTCAGGAAGCGGCCACCGCAAGCGAACCAACAGCCGCCGGCGAAGCAGCAAGCGACAATCGAAGATGAGGATCTGGATGAGGAAGTTGTTACTGTTCAGGACTACGATTTCGATGAGGAATCGCTTATACTTAGGGATATGGAGGAGCAGGAAGCTCTGTCTTCTCGCTTAGGGATTTGGGCTCGGCCGCCTCTTTCTCAGGCTTAGTTGTGTCAGTCGCAGAGCGTCCGTAAGTTAAGTTGTCAATTCCGAAATTAGGTTTTTGAAGTAAAGTATAGTGAATAAAAAAAAGGACTTTCATTTATGCAGAAACAGTCTTTTGCTGAGTGTCACTAGTGAATTTTAATTTTATGTTATTTTTTGTAGCATTTCAGCAATTGGAGATTGACTATGTAATTGGTGATTGTCATCCGCAATTGTTACCTACTTTGGCTGGACAAGCTGCAATCATTCGGATATTTGGGGTGACTAAAGAAGGTATCTTTTGTATACGTGGTTTATTTCACTATGGACCGAATGAAACAGTGTGGTTACTGTCAGAAACTCAGGATAGATTTTAGCATAGCATGATTAAGGCTTAGTTTAATCTCCTCGTTTCTTCGGTGACCAAAATTTTGTATCAGGGAACAGTGTTTGCTGCCACGTCCATGGGTTTGAGCCCTACTTCTATATTAACTGTCCTCCTGGAATGGGAGTTGATGACATTTCTCGGTTTCAGCAAATACTTGAGGTTAGACAAAGAACCACAGCTAACTTTGAGGGGATTCCTCTATGATTACGGTTACTAATGCCTATTTTGAGATTTGCATGTCTGTTTTGTAGGGAAAAATGAAAGAGGCTAATAGAAATAATAAAGTCCTCAAATTTGTTCGGCGCATTGAGGTGGTCAAGAAAAGGAGCATTATGTATTATCAACAACAAGATTCTCAAACTTTTCTGAAAATTGTAGTTGCGCTTCCAACAATGGTGGCTAGTTGTCGTGGTGAGACTCACTTGATATTCCACTCATTTTTCTTCTTCTGATCAACAGGTTATTTGTATGAATGATTGAGGATATATAAAAACATATAGCTGACACTTAAATCCTCATTTTACTAGACAATCTTGGTTCCAAGTTTTAACACAAATTACAGGCATGTCATGGTAGTTATAATCACTCCTCACACTGCAAATCTATTTGTTACAGGCATTCTTGACAAGGGCATACAAATTGATGGTTTAGGCATGAAGAGTTTTATGACTTACGAGAGCAATGTACTATTTGCTCTTCGGTTCATGATTGATTGCAATGTTGTTGGCGGAAATTGGATCGAAGTTCCAGCTGGAAAATATAAGAAGACGGCACGAAACATGTCATACTGCCAATTAGAGTTTGACTGCCTGTATCCTTTCACTGGGAAGCATTGTATTGAAACTATTATAACTTTATACAGTTTCTGATCTGCTTCAATATTCATCGCTAGTGTTTATGCTTAACAAGTATCTTAGGTATTCAGATTTGATTAGTCATCCTGCAGAAGGTGAATTCTCTAAAATGGCTCCGTTTCGAATATTAAGCTTTGATATAGAATGTGCTGGTCGCAAGGGCCATTTTCCTGAACCCAGCCATGATCCTGTTATCCAGGTGAGTCCTCTTTAAATTTTTTCTGCGAGTTTGTGATCTCTTAGTGGACCATATGACTGGAAGTTTCATTCTCACGTCGACTAATTTGTAAATCGCTAACTCAGAAATCAGTCACCTTCATTTTAGGTGCTTTCTAACTGTGTATTGTATCAGGTCGCGAACTTAGTTACTTTACAAGGGGAGTCACAGCCCTTTGTTCGTAATGTAATGACACTTAACTCATGTGCACCAATCGCCGGTGTTGATGTGCTGTCTTTTGAAACAGAAAAAGAAGTCTTGCTAGCTTGGAAAGTATGTTTTCAGCTCACTTGAACTCTATCATTCTATGTACTGTTGGACTAATCTTTTTCTTTTCTGTTATATTATTGATCTTGGACATGTGGTCTAATTTTCAGGATTTCATTCGTAAAGTAGATCCTGATATCATCATCGGATATAATATCTGCAAATTTGACTTGCCATATCTGATTGAGGTCAGTCCCTTTTATCCTTATCTGATGGTTCACAACTTTTTATGTGCTTTAATTTACCCTTTTTTCCCTCTCACAAACCTGGGTCTGACAATTATTAAGAAATACCTGGTACGTCACTCTGATTTGATTTGGATTTGATTGATATAGAGAGCGCAAACATTAGGAGTTACTGAATTTCCAGTTCTCGGGCGCATCAAGAACAGCAGAGTTCGTGTTAAGGATTCAACCTTCTCATCAAGGTGAAGAGTAGTTTTATTTAATTTTAAGTGAAAATAGTACATGAATCATTGTGGTAAATTGTGATTATTATTTGAGTCATCAATTCAATTATATACTCAGGAAAATGCTACCTTTCTCTTTCAAAATATTGTAGTTGGCTGGTTTGTTTTTTCGATGATTTACTTTGTAGGTTGATTTTATGATTGGTCTAATATTGTAAGACTCAATCTTTCTTGCTGCATAATGCAAAAATTGAAGCACAGTTATGTACATGATATGGTGAATAGGATGTGATTTCTGGTGAGCAGTATCACAAATTCTGGTGACCTGACAATGCCTGTTTACAGACATCAAGAATTTTGCTGAATTCATCAAAGCAATACAGAAAACCAATGTTTTTTAACAATGGATGCATTTGAGGTTCATGAAACTACACAGAATTCCCACTTGAATTTCACTATAAATTTCCAAGCCGTCATTAATAATCAGCTTGCGCTTGTATAGGATTTTATCTTTTCATTGATTATGAGCATTCCATAGTAAGACTGTTATGCATGTGGAAATCTCAAACATTTTAACTCTTTATCAGGATTCGGAAAGCCTTTTTTAAAAAGAGTACATCACATCATTTAGTATTTCGTTACATCATATTCATTTCGCCTTGTTTTTACATATTGCGTCTCCAATACAGGCAGTATGGAACACGAGAAAGCAAAGAGGTCATTATTGAAGGAAGACTTCAGTTTGACTTGTTTCAGGTATCGTACTAGTTATCTTGTGCCTATGCTGTTAAACTAATATTCATGGAGTCCAATCTATAAGCATCCTTTACTTGTTTCTTGCAGGCAGTGCAGCGGGACCATAAATTGAGTTCTTATTCGTTGAATTCTGTTTCAGCTCATTTTCTGGCTGAACAAGTACGATACTAGCTTCACTTATTATTCCACTCATCATTATATTACACTCAAGTCCAAATAGGTTTTTCCACAATTACTTTTTTCCCCATAAGTTTCATCACTATCTTTAGTTCTGTTGTTTCTGATGCTAAATATTAGCAATGCTATATCATATGTTTTACTGAGGCATTTTTTCAATGTTGTGTCAATTACTTGGAGTGCATCCCATGTTCACTCTCTCCTAATATTTTATGTCTACTACTAAACAGACATTGTGTACTGTACGTCGTAACTTGTAAGAGTCGTTTAACATGTGGCACTTTTGGTTTATGTTGCAGAAAGAGGATGTCCATCATTCAATTATAACTGACCTTCAGAATGGAAATGCGGAAACCAGAAGACGACTTGCTGTT